>ONZH01006601.1:0-25093 GCA_900303285.1 Rhinella marina | reverse complement strand
ACCAGGCATGTAGAGCCCATCCGTTCACCTTTTCTGCGTCGCACAAAGACACGGTGATTGGAACCAAAGATCTCAAATTTGGACTCATCAGACCAAAGCACAAATTTCCATTGGTCTAATGTCCATTCCTTGTGTTCTTTAGCCCAAACAAGTGACTCGGATAAACTTATCCTCCGCAGCAGAGGTGACTCTTTGTCTTCCTTTCCTGGGGCGGTCCTCATGTGAGCCAGTTTCTTTGTAGCGCTTGATGGTTTTTGCGACTGCACTTGGGGACACTTTCAAAAGTTTTCCCAATTTTTCAGACTAACTGACCTTCATTTCTTAAAGTAATGATGGCCACTCGTTTTTTATTACTTAGCTGCTTTTTTTTTTGCCATAATACAGTCTCTTCAGTAGGACTATCAGCTGTGTATCCACCTGACTTCTGCCCAACACAACTCATGGTCCCAACCCCATTTATATGGCAAGAAATCCCACTTATTAAACCTGAAAGGGCACACCTATGAAGTGAAAACCATTTCATGTGACTACCTCTTGAAGCTAATCAAGAGAATGCCAAGAGTGTGCAAAGCAGTAATCAAAGCAAAAGGTGGCTACTTACTGAAGAACCTAGAATATAAGACATATTTACAGTTGTTTCACACTTTTTTGCTAAGTATATAATTCCACATGTGTTAATTCATAGTTTTGATGCCTTCAGTGTGAATCTACAATTTTCATAGTCATGAAAATACAGAAAACTCTTTGAATGAGAAGGTGTGTCCAAACTTTTGGTCTGTACTGTATATGCATGTTACTGCCAACCCATCGCAGGTTCTCAGGATAGCCATCGCTCACCAGGGCTTCTCATCTTTAATTCACTGGCCTTTGGTTTATCATCACCTGGTGTTCTTTCTAAATTGTGGCACTAACTTGGCCCTTTAGCTTCCAGGTAGACTCTAATAAATGGATGCTTAAGCTCTAACAGGAGCGGATCCAGAAATCAAGGTGAATGTGAGATCTAAGGTCCGATCACCAAGTGCCAGTGGAGTAACTAGGAATATCTGGGTTCTACAGAAAATATTTGAAAAGGGCTTTCCTAGCATCTTCTGTGCAAGCCCTGCCCCCTACTCCTGTGCAACCGCCACTCCTGTCGCTAGTCAAGATTGCTATCAGATCAGGCCAGGCAGCCGCTCTGTCTACAATATATACTTTCCTGACCTCTTTAATAGAAACTGTAACGTGGGTATTAGTCTACATTGCAGATCAGCATTGTTTCAGGAAGAAACCAATGTTTATTAAGTCTGGTTCGTTTTGTGGTAATCAAGCCAGAAACTCCTGTCTTAATGGCTTTGTCTGAAAAATACTGAACAAAGTGATTTTCTGGCTGTTCCAATAACTCTGGTCAGGTAGTACACTTCCACATTCTTTGAGTTCAGGGGAGGTGGTATCCTCAACAGTTGTATCTGTGATCCAATATCAGAGACCTGGGAGCAATATATCTAGCTCTTCATTTAGGGACGGCTCAAGAATCAGTGAGTGGTGGAGCAAACGTAATATTTCCACCATGTGCTATATCAACAATTGGCACAGGACTCTCTCTGATCCACGGTACAGTCAACGCAGTCAAATTATGACTTGGGCAGTGGAATGTCAAGCTGTAGACAGCCATCCACATTCAAGGTATCTGAATGTTCAGGCGGATCTGTTAAGTAGGTCACAGTTGAAGTCTCAGCGACTGTATCTTTAACAGACTGTGTGCAGATGGGGTACCCCATTTAGATGCAATGGGGACAGTCTCCAATACAAAGCTCAAGAAGTTATACTCCCTGAATCAAGTGGATCCACCAGAAAGAATAGATGGCCTGTCTTTTAGTTCCAAAGAAATTTTTCATCCAAATCTTTCTCCATTTCCCCTCATATGCTGAGTGCTCAGGAAAATGAGACGAGAGTCTTAGCCATAGCCATAGTGCTCATCTGACCAGGAGGGCATGATCCCACACTGGCTGCAACTTTCCAGAGGAAATTATTGAACATATGGTCCAGCCAGATATTCTCGTTCAAGCAGGCCTACAGCATCCACACCGGAGATGTTTCAGTTCACAGCCTGGAATCTGACGGTTCAGGACTGAAGAAGGGCTTGTTAGACGTGGTGGTTTAAACTTTGCAGAATCCTAACCTGTCTGAAGTCTTGTTTTTTTGTTTTGTTTTTACAGGAAAGTTTCCAGTTTAGGTTAAAACTTAACAATATAAGTTTATTTCATGGCTGCCACTGCTTGCATAGATGGAGCCTTTGTGCATTCATGCATTTTTTTAACGTTCTTTATTCAATTTAAATTAATTGTTAAGTCTCCTATTCCAGACTGGGATCAGGTTGTTCTCCTTAAGACCCTGGTTGAACCTCTCTTAGAAGCACAACTAAGGTTTGTATCTTGGAAGGTTTATTTCTGTTGGCAATTGCATCAGCCAACAAGGTGTCAGATGTTGCAAGGGCAATATCTGAAAGTACACCAAGTAGGCTTGATTTTAAGGTTGATGCCCTATATCCTACTAAAGCTCTCATCTGATATGAATGTAAGTTAAGAAATTCATCTATCAGAATCCTCAATCGGCTGAACAAGACAAGCTTCATCTACTGGTCATTGGAGGACCAGGGTCCTTCAGGTCGGCTGACCAGCTATTTATAGAGAAGTATGAAAGCCAGCAAGCCTACACTGCTTGGATTAAGAATACTATTAAAGTCTGCTTCTAGTTTTCAAGTACTCCCGTTACCAGGTGGAGTTTCAGCAACTCTGTCCACTTAGGCGCTTGGGCAGAGAAGAAAAAGAAAAGCATTGTATCAAATATGCCTCTACATGGTCTTCTCCATGTCTCTTTATGAAACAATATAAGTTTGATGTTCTAGTGCTTGCGATTCAGCCTTTGACAGACAAGTGATTAGTAAGGCTGCAATTTGGACTTTGTTTAATACTGCTTTACAAATTCCTTTGTGTTTTGCTGCCTGAAGGACGATAAGGAAAGTCTAAATTTGCTTACCGAAATTTATCTTTCCTTGAGTCCAAAGGCAGCACAAATATCCCTCACTGAAAAAGACATTGCTTGGGTAAAAAAAAACAAAAAAAAAAAACCCATCTACCTAGTGGGTGTGCACTACTTTATAGGGGGGTTAATTAGTCTTATTTACTAATCATTATTTTCTGTCCTAGACGGGAGGAGCAATACATTAACCCTTTATGTTGTGCTTCCTTTGGACTCAAGGAAAGATAAATTTCGGTAAGCAAATATAGACTTTCTCCGGCTGCTATTTTCTTTATCCTCTAGATAGAGGAAGTCTGAGTTCATTTGATCACATAGCTTGCTTATGTTTGATTGTTTTGCACCGGCACTATCTTGTTTTGGCCTGCTGGGGAAGTCATCTTCTTTCTCAGGTATTTATCCTTGTCAGATTGTTCTTTCCCTTGAGGAGGTATTCCCTGGCACTCCTTGTCACTCTCCTTGATCATCTTGGTGCCCGATAAATAGCTTTAGCGAGCATCTAAGTCAGGAGCGCACGGATCAAGCATCCATCTCCTACCATGGCTAGCTTCCTAGTCAATCTGTTAATCCTTGATTCTGTAATTGGGTTGAAATTGTGGGCTGATAATATTGATTTTGGGGTGTTCAATTTCTTTTATACATAAGTAAATCCACTTATCATTGATTCTGTAATTGGGATGAAATTGCGACCTGATACTATTGATTTGGGGTGTTCACGTTCTTTTATACATAAGTAAATTCATTCATCTGTAAATTGGGGTGAAATAGCGGTCTTATACTACTGATTTTGTGGTGTAGCAAGTCATGTGGAATCAGCTGAAAAGGAAGTGTAAAAGGAGAGTGCTCTTTCACTCTATAGTAGTGAGTTTTGGACCCGTAGCTGTCCAAATAAGTGGAGTGTGAACTGATTCTAAGAGTGACACCTTACACGCTCCCTGCAGCCATGAAATAGCTGATTTTCTTAACGTAATTTGTCACAAATGAATTTGGATCAAATTTTTTTTTTTTTTAAATTTAGCGAAGCATCCAAATCAAATTTTTTATAACTTTGCTCATCTCTAATCTGCACCATGGTGGCAGTTTTGAGCTGCAAAAAAATCAGTGAGGGTAACTGGAACTATTTTGCAGGTCATTGCAAGGATCCGAAGCCGGAGAGAGACTCCAGTCCCACAGGTAAGCTTGAATTAGTCACTAGTGAAGTCTTTATATGGAGCTCAGAGAACTACATCCGTCATGGTCCACAGCTAGTCCACACCACTCAATAACAACAAATGTAATTTTATAAAAAACAGTAGCTATATTGAAGGTGATTTTCTATTAATTGCCATGATATTAATGAAGGCAGAATTATACATCTAATGCCAATTATGTCAGAGAGGAACCACAAGGTTACAGTCACAACACTTTTGTGTTAAAAAAAAGGTTGCTTTAACAACCATGGTGTCCCTATTGACTGGTGACCAAACAATGCTGACTGCATCTGTACTACAGTGATAGCTGTCATGATAGGGATCAATGAAGCCCTGAACTTCACCCACACCATGTTTTTACCTATTTGGTTTTTTTTTTAAACAATTAGTTACAAATATGAGAGAGTGAGCAATAGAAAGTAGCTGTCCTACTGAAGGGAATGGAGACAGCAGAGCTAGTTATTACATCTGCTAACTGCTGTACAAGAAGAACATAGCACTGGTATGAATATTGCATTATTTTCACACAGCTGATCAGCAGGGTTGCCTTCCAGCCTTTTAAACCTGCTTATGCAGCAAAACAAGGAAAATAGGAAAACGCCCTTTATTAGAGCAAAGCAAATACAATGCCTCGAAAAAGTATTCATAACCCTTGAATTCCACATTTTTCATGTTAAATCCACAAATGTAAATGTATTTTATTGGGGTTTTATGTGATAGAACAACACAAAGTGGCAAGTATGTGTAAAGTGAAAAAGTTTTCCAAATTTGTAATAAATAAAAATCTGGAAAGTGTGTTGTGCATTTGTATTCAACCCTCCCAGTTTTTGAAGGCCTCAGAGGTTTGTTAGTGAACAATAGTGATGATGGGTCCGGTCTGAGTCGCAGGATATGCGTGTGAATATAGCCTAACTGTTAGAGCCGTTTAAACTGTTGAATCATTAATAGTATTTTTGCACATATTTTAACACATGCAAATCATTATTCATAACATATAATATGACTTTACCAAGCTATAACATAACAATATGGAGGCTGAGTGCATGACTTAAAGGCTATGAACACCGTCAGAGGCATTTTTTTATTATTGGCTGAAAATCATATTTTCAATTTGTCTTTATTAACAAATATTGAGCCATTCTGTCACAAAGGGTTAAGAGGTCATAAACGTATTTAAACCACATTCTTATCAGTAAGATAAGAACTGAGCTATAATGAGTGATTATAACGTCAGAGAGCAGAGATAAGGAGCCCGTTAGCTCCCCAACTGACGGAAAAGAAAGAAAATCCAGAGGCTGCTACTAGAGCATCTCATGTACAATGAAATTATTTAAAAAAAATTGCCCCAAAGATTTAAATAGCCCTTAAATCTATCATAACATGGTTCATTCCTTCGCCTTACAGTGTTCCCCCAACTGAACAGTGCAGCAGATATGCATGCACATTCAGCTCTATGGGATTTCCAGAGATAGCCAAGTGCAAAAAAATAAAATAAATAAATAAAATCCCTCAAATGTGATTGGAAAAATAAAAAAGTTATGGTTCTGGGAAGACGGCGTAAAAAACGAAAGGGGTTAAGCTCATAACAGTATGCATTGATGCTGTTTATCAACAAGGATTTTGCTTTTTCTGGGGCTATAATATGAATAAAGAATTTGGTTTACAGTGTTTACAGTTTATAAACTTTTTCTTAAACTTGAATCTATTATGCATTTAATATACACAACCTTGTATGTCTGGTAAGAGATGGAAAATTTGACAGACTCTTACACGTTTGTTTACCAAGGGTCCTATTCAATCATTTGTTGTGATTCATTTAATTTTATTCATTTAGCATAACATTCACACTTCATTCATATGCTTTACGTTATCTTACATAGCCCCACTGGACATCTTATCACTGTTCCGGAAGAGTATATTTTGCATGAACTAATTAGAGAGTCATTTCGTTGTCTGTGTCATTTTTATTGAAATGATGGTTGGTAAAACATATTGTATACAAGAAAAAGAAGGTTTACTTCGTTACAAACTATAAACTATAATTTTTATTTTTTGCAAATATGTAAGGAAAATGTATGACTTGGTAGATTATAAATTCAAGTTCACATTGAGACAAGATTTTTAACACAATATTTTGGTAATCATTTGCATAAGATATTTGTGGTACTCACTAGGGTTGAGTGAATAAACTTCGGATGAAACATCTGAAGTCGATTCACATAATACTTTGTTTGAATACTGTACGGAGCAAGCGCTCCGTACAGTATTAGAATGTATTGGCTCAGATGGGCCGAAGTTATTACTTTGCGAAGTCTCGTGATTTCGATATGTGCCAAGACCATGTTGAAATACACTGGATATTATTAAGAGCGGTGAGTGCTAGGGATTAGCGAATCGATTTCGGATGAAACATCGAAAGTTGATTCGCTTAATCGTTTGAATATTGTACGGAGCGAGTGCTCCGTTCAGTATTAGAATGTATTGGCTCAGATGAGCCGAGGTCTCACGATACTTCACATAATAACTTCATAAATTCATTTTTAACCTAAAAAAAAACAATTTCCCGAACTCGGGTTCGGTTCCAAAGTACCACTTTGGGGCAAAAGATGAGCGGCGCACGCAATGTATTTGTAATCAGGAGGAGGAGGTAATTATAATAAAGGAGGGCGGGCCGGAGATGTAATAGGAGGGGTTTGAGTGCAAATCGCCCGGGGGACTGGGCTCCAGCTGAAACAACTGCGCTTCTGGGCACTTGAAGAAACTAATTTGCATAATTATTAAAAGTATTTTTTCGGCCATACCAGCGAGGGACAAGTTTAATAAAGGTAGGATTGAGAAGGTAGTCTACAGTCATGGCCAAAAGTTTTGAGAATGATACAAATATTAATTTTTACAAAGTCTACTGCTTCAGTTTTTATAATGGCAATTTGCATTACTCCAGAATGTTATAAAGAGTGATCAGCTTAACAGCAATTACTTGCAAAGTCAATATTTGCCTAGAAAATGAACTTTATCCCCCAAAACACATTTCAACATCATTGCAGCCCTGCCTTAAAAAGACCAGCTAACATTGTTTCAGTGATTGCTCCATTAACACAGGTGTGGGTGTTGATGAGGACAGGGCTGGAGATCAATCTGTCATGATTAAGTAAGAATGACACCACTGGACACATTAAAAGGAGGCTGGTGCTTGGCATCATTGTTTCTCTTCTGTTAACCATGGTTATCTCTAAAGAAACACGTGCAGTCATCATTGCACTGCACAAAAATGGCCTAACAGGGAAGAGTATCGCAGCTAGAAAGATTGCACCTCAGTCAACAATCTATCGCATCATCAAGAACTTCAAGGAGAGAGGTTCCATTGTTGCCAAAAAGGCTCCAGGGCGCCCAAGAAAGACCAGCAAGCGCCAGGACCGTCTCTTAAAAGTGTTTCAGCTGCGGGATCGGGCTACCAGCAGTGCAGAGCTTGCTCAGGAATGGCAGCAGGCAGGTGTGAGTGCATCTGCACGCACTGTGAGGCGGAGACTCTTGGAGCAAGGCCTGGTCTCAAGGAGGGCAGCAAAGAAGCCACTTCTCTCCAGAAAAAACATCAGGGACAGACTGATATTCTGCAAAAGGTACAGGGAGTGGACTGCTGAGGACTGGGGGTAAAGTCATTTTCTCTGATGAATCCCCTTTTCGATTGTTTGGGACATCTGGAAAACAGCTTATTCGGAGAAGACGAGGTGAGCGCTACCACCAGTCTTGTCTCATGTCAACTGTAAAGCATCCTGAAACCATTCATGTGTGGGGTTGATTCTCAGCCAAGGGAATCGGCTCTCTCACAGTCTTGCCTAAAAACACAGCCATGAATAAAGAATGGTACCAGAATGTCCTCCGAGAGCAACTTCTCCCAACTGTCCAAGAACAGTTTGGCGATCAACAATGCCTTTTCCAGCATGATGGAGCACCTTGCCATAAAGCAAAGGTGATGACTAAATGGCTCAGGGAACAAAACATAGAGATTTTGGGTCCATGGCCTGGAAACTCCCCAGATCTTAATCCCATTGAGAACTTGTGGTCAATCATCAAGAGACGGGTGGACAAACAAAAACCTACAAATTCTTACAAAATGCAAGCATTGATTGTGCAAGAATGGACTGCTATCAGCCAGGATTTGGTCCAGAAGTTGATTGAGAGCATGCCAGGGAGAATTGCAGAGGTCCTGAAGAAGAAGGGTCAACACTGCAAATATTGACTTGCTGCATTAACTCATTCTAACTGTCAATATAAGCTTTTGTTACTCATAATATGATTGCAATTATATTTCTGTATGTGATAAAAACATCTGACAAACACACATAAAAACCAGAGGGCAGCAGATCATGTGAAAATATAATATTTGTGTCATTCTCAAAACTTTTGGCCATGACTGTACAGCCTAATCTAAGCAGTCTATAACGCTCAGATTAGGTGAAAGACTCCCTTTAAAAGGCAGACCTGACTATTACTTTTCTAAATGCTTTGAAATCAGTATTGAGACATGGAGTACAAAATGGGATTTTATCACAGGGATTTGTAGAAAAATTAGTACCAGTAGTTAGGTAAGCAGGAGTACTGCGGCGCACAGCAGCCACCGTTACAGGGTTATATACAGTTTTTCTTTTTATTGTCATCTGAGAGAAACAATATTTGGCAAGCTTCTTAGGATGTCAAACTACAGAGGTATTGTCATCTAGAACTATGGAAGAATTGCTATTTCTGTTCAAATATGGAGTATGTAGGCAGTATAAGTTGGTGGTACAATGGCCATGGTTTTGCCACGTGCATGTTAACTTTGTAAGTGATCATGGTGAAAAAATGAAAGTTCAATGACAAATTAATTTCTATTTAATCCATATATAAGTAGGAAGAACATGTTTTCTACCAACTAAATTCTCCCACAAATGACCAGACTAATGGACTGAATGGAGAAGGGAAGAAATTCTAAGTTGTAGATAAGAGAGGAATCAATCTGCCGAGCTGAGCTCTAGCACAGCATGTTTCTTCTCCCATCCAGTCCTGCATTATGTATCACAATATATTGTCTTAAGAGCATGTACATGTAGTTTATTTTATTATTTTTGACAGCTCTTTTCTTCTTCTGAATGTGGGTGTAATGCATGAACACTAAAATAACTTTGTCAGATATCAGCTTTCATGTCCTATATTTTTTCTTTACTTGCCTTACAAAAGAACATTTTATGTCCAGATAGATTTTTTCCCATTGATATTGTACGTGCAGAAGCTTCATACAGCTGTACAACACAGTTGAAAGTAATTTGTTATATGGTACGTGTTGTCCAGTCTAGGGACTGATCTGTTAAACTAGGTTGATCAAAGGGTTGTACAGGTTTTGCCACCATGCTCCAGGGAATTTCTGATCTTTCAGATAACTGGCAAATATATAAGCATCCGACTTTTTCTAAAATGACAGCTCCAACGCTTTAAAAATAAAATAGCCTTGAAACCATACAAGAGATTAGCCTGTTGACTTAAAAGGCATCACTTTTGCTTTTCTAATAATAAGTTGATAAAACATTTATTTCTTTTGAAAAAAATATCTATCTGTCTATTGCCTGTCTGGCTATTTTATAGCTATAATATAATGTACACTGTACATTAAATAGTTTACTTATAGTTTAGTTACTATTTTATACTTTCCATAAACTATTGTCTTTCTAGTTATCTCAGAGGCTTGGAATCAGGGCAAGTCCTGAAGATGTGCCATTTCAGAATTACCAGTTTTCTTTGCTGAAGTGGGCAGACCTGCTCATACACATTTTGTATGTTTTGGAACCTCAAAGCTTATGCTCCAAGTTTTAAAACTTTGCACTCTGGATAGGAGGAAACACAGCGACATCAGATGCAGCCATCTTTTTGACATTTTGTGGTTAGGAGTTCTACCTGTTGATTACATGTATCAATTAGTGTAGCAACGTGCGAGCGTCGCCCTCGAGCACACGCGGTGTTCGGCTGAACACCGCGATGTGCCTAGCATAGCGATGCTTGAGTCTCCTCCCTGCACGTTTGTTCGCTGCTACGCAGCAAATAAACTTGCGGAGAAGTACTGGCATTCACTGTACTGCCGCAGCCATGTTGGCTACTGACATTACAGTGATTGGCTGGCCGGAACGAGTCATCGGGTGCTATATAGCACCTGGTGACGCTTGACCCGGCTCAGTCTTAGTCAGGGAGAGCTACAGCAGGAGGGACAGATAGTGTAGGGAAAGGAATTAGTTTATTTGTTAGGCAGGGTTCTTTGTTTGAATCTCTCAGAGACCCAAAAGTCCTTTTAAGGACTATTGTTTTATCTGGCTCTTATTTATATTATTAACCCCTTCGCGCCCGGAGCTTTTTTCGGTTCTGCATTTTCGTTTTGCGCTCCCTGCCTTCAAACAGCCATAACTCTTTTATTTTTCTGTTCACATAGCTGTATGAGGGCTTGTTTTTTGCGGGACAAGTTGTAATTTCCAACGCCACCATTTAATATTGCATACGGTGTAGTGGGAAGCGGGAAAAAAATTCCAAACCGGGTGAAATTGCAAAGAAAACGCTATTCCGCTACAGTTCTACGGGTTTCTTATTTACAGCGTTCGATGTGCATTAAAACTGATCCGTTACTTTCATTCTACTGGTCAGTACGAATCCGGCAATACCTAATATGTATAGTTTTTCCTGCGTTTTCATAGTGATAAAATAATTAGAAAGTTGCCCTTTTTTTTTTTTTTTTTTCCTTGTCAAATCTTGACCCCTATAACTTTTTGGTATTTATGTGTACAGAGCTGTATGGGGGCTCATTTTTTGCGGGACGATCTGAAGTTTTTATTGATACCATTCTGAGGTGTGTATGACTTTTTGATCACTTTTTATTTAATTTTTTTTAGAAAAAAAAAGCGACAAAAAACGGCAAATCGCCATTTGGACGCTTTTTTCCGCCACACAATTCGCCGTATTGGAATTTTTTTTTTATATTTTAAAAGTACGGGCGTTTTCAGTCACGGTGATACCCATGATGTCTATATTTATTGTTATTTAGGTATTTATTTTTTACTTATACGGAAAGGGGGGTGATTTGAACGTTTACATCTTTTTTATTTTTTATATATTTTTTAACATTTTTTTTTAATTTTTTTTTACTATTAGAAAGCTCAAATATGGGCTTATATATTGTGGCTTTTTTTTTTTCTTTATGAGCAATTCTGGGTTTTATAGACTCAGAAAGCCATGAATTGCTCATTTCTTATCCTGGCCTGCCATCTAGTGGCCAGAATAAGAATTGCAGTTTGAAAACTGTAATCCTCACCAGCGAGGATTACAGTTTTCATATGGTGTACAGACACCCCGATTGGCCACACGGGGTGTCTGTACACCACCCGGAAGCGAACGCTTCCGGGTTTAGACGCAACTAGATGCCGTGATCACGTGTGATCACGGCATCTAGTCACCCCGGAAGACGCCGCCGACACAGTAGGTAGCGGCAAGTCTCTGCTGTTAGAAACAGCAGAGACTTGCCGGCCATGACGCCCGCCGCACCCGCGAGCGGGCGCCATGTGCCCGCATCGCCCCAGCGCCGTACATGTACGGCGCTGGTCGCGAAGGGGTTAAATTGCGTACAATCGTTTGGCCGCTGCTGACAGTAACACAACCTCTGCTACATCTTTTGTGTTACATTTGTGCATCCTAAATACCTGTGACATTCAGTGTAATTTTTTTCTGCCACTGGTGACAGTGACATTACCTGCACTACATCTCCTGTATAACGTTTGCACATACTAAATACTGGTGATATTCAGTGTAATTTTTTCTGCCGCTAGTGACAGTGACATTACCTGCGCTACATCTCCTGTATAACGTTTGAGCATACTAAATACCTGTGACATTTAGTGTAATTTATTCTGCTGCTAATGACAGCGACATTACCTGTGCTACATCTGCTGTAAAACGTTCACGCATTCTAAATATTTGTGACATTTAGTGTCATTTTTTCTGTCGCTGATGACAGCGACATTACCTGCCATACATCTGCTGTATAACATTTGCACATCCTAAATACCTCTGACATTCAGTGTAATTTTTTCTGCCTCTGGCGACAGCAACATTACCTGCGCTACATCTGCTGTATAACATTTGCACATCCTAAATACCTGTGACATTTGTTGCAATTTTTTCTGCCACTAGTGACAGGGACATTACCTGCGCTACATCTCCTGTATAACGTTTACACGACCTAAATACCTGTGACATTCATTGTAGTTTTTTTTGCTGCTGGTGACAGCGACATTACCTGCGCTACATCTGCTGTATAACGTTTGCACTTCCTAAATACCTGTGACATTTATTGCAATTTTTTCTGCCACTGGTGACAGCAACATTACCTGTGCTACATCTTCTGTATAACGTTTGCGCATCCTAAATATTTGTGACATTTAGTGTAATTTTTTGTAAGTTTAATTTTTTTTATATTGGAGTGCCTGTTCCTTGTAATTTTTGGCAGCCCTTTCACTTAGTGCACGTCTTTATGAGTGTAGGAGTCCCACTACCTGAGCAATTGTACCACAATGTGAATGAGGCCCTCCTTTATGTGATATGCAGGTTGTATGGGAGTGCCTCTTCCTTGTAATTTTTGGCAGCACTTGCACTTTATATAAGTAAATATACAGGAAAGAATGTTTCCTAACAATTTTTCTTCTAAAATCGATTTTATCTTCGGTTTTGTGCGTATTATTACTGTAAAAGTGGCGTAGTACTCGGACAACATCGTTCCCAGCAGCGACCTGGGAGTCCAAGATGCATACAGGCATCCTCCCCATGCTGTTCCCAAACCATTTCAGTGGTGTTTCCATCGATTTCTGACCTTTTCTTGTGAACCAGACACCCTCCCCTATTCAGAGCAGGTGGTGCCTGGTTTAATTCTCAGGTTCTCCCATTGACTTCCATTGGGCTCTGGTGCTTTGTAGAGAACTCGAGCATCCCAAAGTGTTCTACTCGAGCACCAGAGCACCCAAGCCCTTTAGTGATCGAGCAACACTAGTATCAACCCCTAAGCCATCTTGTCACTATTAGGCTACATTCACACGAACATATTTTGCTTCCGTGTCTGTTCAATTTTTTTTGTGTGGATTGGATGAGGACCCATTCGTTTCAATGGGTCCGAAAAAATGCGGACAGCACACCATGTGCTGTCCGCATCCGTGTGTCCATTCCATAGCTCCACAAAATATATAGACCATGTCCTATTCTTGTCTGTTTTGCAGACAAGCATAGACATTGTTACAATGGATCTGAAAGAAAATCATGCAACATGGATGTCAGAGAGATGTCATCCGTATTTTTTGCAGATCCACATTTTGCAGACCGCATTCGTGTGAATGTGGCCTTACACTATTAGTTAGATAATGTCACTTGGATAGTAAAGGAAAAGCAATTCTATGTATATACAGTATAGCATTATTATTATACATTGTATGATTTATATTTATTCACTGTTGTGTGACACTTGATAGCGGTTTTAAGTCAGCAGTGCCGTAGATAGGCAAAATTAATGTGTGGTGCTATTATTTTTCTGCAATATTTTAGTATTATATCTATATAGTGAACCAAATTATATATAAGTATCACTGCTACCTGACTTTTTTCAGTCGGGGTGTCCAGAAAGTGTATTACTGTAGCTATAGATATTCTGTATCTAACTTTCCCTTTCAACCAAATCACTAAGAAGCACTAATGAAAAATCTTGTGCAGGGTCCAAACCTAAATAAGCTACATGACAGCTTGTTAACGCTTTTGTAGCCAGCCAAAAGTCTTTCAATTCTTTTTCAAGAGATTTCCATCCATTCTTTCTTGCAAACGTCCTTCTGTGAGATTTCTGGGTCGTCTTGCATGCTCTCCTTTCCATTCTTCCCTCTACCCCTGAAATGTTCCCCATGCCACTGGCTGCAACACAACCCCAAAGCATGATTGATCCACCGCCATACTTAATAGTTGGAGAGGTGTTCTTTTCATGAAATTCTGTGCCGTTTTTTTTCCCAAACATACCTTTTCTAATTGTGGCCAAGGAATTCTATTTTAACCTCATCGGTCTGCACGAGTTGTTTTGAACATTCATTGAGTTTGTTTAGATGTTCTTTTTCAAACTTCTGGTGCTGAATTTTGTAGTGAGGATGAAGGAGAAGTTTACTTGGGATGACTCATGAAGGCCATATTTGTGCACATGTCCCTGAACAGTAGAATAATGTACCACAACTCCAGAGTCTGCTAAATCTCTCTGAAGGTCTTTGCAGAGACTTAAAAATAAATAAATAAATGTTCAAATGACCCCCTTTCCTCAATATAAAAATGAAAGATAAAAATCTTAGGCATCACCACATCCAAAAACACTTCTACTATTAAAATATAGAAATATTTATCCCATATAGCAAACACCATAACAGAAAAAAAATATTCGAAATGGCCAATTTGCTATTTTTTATCACTTCACCTCACCAATTTTTTTTAAAAAAGTGATCAAAAAGTCCTTCACATCCCAAAATGGTATCAATTAAAAGTACAGATCCATGGACACAAATATAAAAAGGTATAGGGGCTAGAAATGGCAATAAAAAGAAAGTAATATTTTTTTCCGAAGGTTTTTTTTCTGTATTAAAACACAAGACAAACTACATAAATTAGGTATCTTTGCAAACGTAATGACCTGGAAAATGAAGGTAACAGGTCAGTTTTACTGCATACTGCATTACTAAACACTGCAAAAATAAAATCCATAAAACTGTGGCAGATTTGCATTTTTTTCCAATTCCATTACAAAGTACAACTTGTCCCACAAACAGCAAGTATCAGTGATGAGCGAAGTTCTATAAAATTCAATTCAATTCAGCTGCTTCATCAAATTTTACAAAAAAATTTGCTTAGTCACGCAGCACATTTCTTTGTAAGTCATCAGTGCACTGCTCACCATTGCTGATCATGGCATCTGAATATAATATTAAAGTGAATAATAATTTTAAAAAAAGCAATAAAATGATACTTACCTCACCCGTTTGATCGCGAAGAGTCGGCCATGGCCATCTTGATTGACGATCCAGTGCAAAATCTTGCGCGACCCATGATGACGTCACCACATCGGGCAGCGTGGTGGCATCATACGTCACCTTGCATGGGATTTTGCGTGGGATTTTCAATCGAGATGGCAGCTGGCTCTTCATGCTCAAACGGATGGTGTAAGTATAATTTTTTTTTTTTTTTTCATTTTTTTAACCCATTTCAGGGGAAATTTAAATTTATTACCACAAGGAAATTTGGCTCCGTGGTGAATTGAATTTTCCCTGAAATTTGGATCAAAGATCACAAAAAAGCTCTAATCTACATTTAGTACAATAGAAATCTATAATTTTATACTGATATATACCTACTAAAAATACCACACTTCATCAAACTTCTGCACCTGGAAAGGTAACAAAAGAAACACAAAATATAGATTTGTTTTCCTGAGAAAGACCCAAACAATTTCCAAGCTCTGTCTTAATAAGATATAAGTAATGTAAGTCTGATTTTTTTTTTCAAACTGGATGTTGTTTTTGGGGCAACAAATAAACTCTTCCATATCTTTTTTTGTTCTAGCTTCAAAGGTCAACAAGCTGCAAGTGAATATAAAATGATAAATGAAAATTATTTGCCCGATAGTCAAGAATATCTACATAGAGAAAACAATATTGAAAGGCAGAGTCTATTGTACATCTTTTCATTGTAAATAAACCTGATTAGAGATGAGCGAGTACTAAAATGCTCGGGTGCTCGTTATTCGAGTCGAACTTTTCCCGATGCTCGGGTGCTCGTTTCGAATAACGAACCCCATTGAAGTCAATGGGAGACTCGAGCATTTTTGCAGAGGACCAAGGCTCTGCCTATGGAAGGCTGGGTGAAAACCTGGAAACCTCAGAAAATGATGGAAACACCACGGAAATGGACAGGAAACAGCAGGGGCAGCATGCATGGATGCCTCTGAGGCTGCCTAATCCCACCATTACCCCAAATCCTCAGGCAACAGCCTGGTGGTTACCCTCATGGCAATTGTGCTCACCCAGACCAAGAAAGGCGAGGCAAATACCCATCACATGTTAGGGAAGCACCCAACTAGGTGCAACGAAGGTCCATCACCGCCTGCAGGTGACACCACTGCTCATGCTGGCACTGCAGCTAAAATCAAGTTTAGTATCTGTTCTTATCAGTTGCTGTGCCTGCTGGTGGTATAGTGGTGAGCATAGCTACTTCCCAAGCAGTTGATCTGGGTCGATTCCTGTCTATTCCAGGAGGCAATTCAGAATCAGTACAATATCTAATACGTCCCCCTACCCGGGTAAATTGTTTGGAGAGAGGGCCTGTAGGTGGGGGGGAGGAGGTTTCGCTGGAAGAGCCAGAGGAGTGCCCCCTGGGCTAGCGTGTGTGGTGGTGACAACAGCCTGAATGGATTTGTAAAAACTGTTGCATCAACCGGTATGGTATCGATTCTTCTCAGTTTAATACCGTATACGTCCCCTATCTTGGGACCCTATATTTAATGGATTTTTCAAACACGGAAAAGGGAAAAAGAGCTTGCTCTGGCCAGGGGAGTGTTTGTCCCACTGCAGCTAAGGGGACGTGTTCATGCTCTGCCTATCACAGGTCAGGAGGCAGATAAAAGAAGAACAAAAACAAACATGAGTGCAACTTCTGATACGTCCCCTATCCGGCTAAATTGTTTGTAGAGTGGGCCTGTAGGTGGGGGGGGCAGGCTGGGGCAAGGAGGTTTCGCTGGAAGAGCCAGAGGAGTGCCCCCTGGGCTAGCGTGTGTGGTGGTGACAACAGCCAAAATGGATTTTGGAAAACTGTTGCATCAACCGGTATGGTATCGATTCTTCTGAGTTTAATACCGTATACGTCCCCTATCTTGGGACCTTATATTTAATGGATTTTTCGACCACGGAAAACGGAAAAAGAGCTTGCTCTGGCCAGGGGAGTGTCTTTCCTACTGCAGCTAAGGGGACGTGTCCATGCTCTGCCTATCACAGGTCAGAAGGCAATTAAAAGAAGAACAAAAAAAAACATCAGTACAACATCTAATACGTCCCCTATCCGGGTAAATTGTTTGTAGAGAGGGCCTGTAGGTGGGGGGCAGGCTGGGGGGAAGGAGGTTTCGCTGGAAGAGCCAGAGGAGTGCCCCCTGGGCTAGCGTGTGTGGTGGTGACAACTAGAGATGAGCGAGTAGTGTTCGATCGAGCCGGTATTCGATCGAATACTACGCTATTCGGCATACTCGATTTCAATCGAGTATAACGGCGATGGCGCACTTAGAATTCGTTTCCCCTCCCACCTTCCCTGGCGCTCTTTTTCCACCAATCACCATGCAGGGGGGGTATGACAGGCCCGCGGAGCACGCTGGCAGCGCGAAAACAGCGTGTACATGGATTGGCTGGAAAAACCATGTGACCTCGAATATTAAAAACTCAGCTCTTCCTGCTCGTTCGCATATGCTGCGTGAACTTAGTCAGGGACAGAGGCTGGAGAAGGGACAGATAGGTTTTAGCTGTTGGACAGGCAGGAGCGTGATTAAAAGCCCTTATCAGGGCTACTATAGTGCAGTACAGTGATAGCTTTACTACAATATACAGTCTGCAGAGAACGGTTGCTGTATTCAGGGATAGCTGCTGGAGTAGGGACAGAGAGAGGCATTAGTGGTGTATTAGGTGCTCTGCTACATACAAAACTATATTTGGCACTACTGTTCTGCGTTCTTTTTGGCTGCAAAACCCTGTTATATACCTATGTTATATGCACCATCTGATCTGGCAGTATACGGCTGTGAATTTTATTTTTTTTTTAATATAGTTTATTTGGCTCTAGTGTTCTGGGTTCTGTGTGCCTGCAATACCCTTTTTGTATACCAGGTGTAAATACCCACCGTCTGACCTGTTAGTACACGGCTGTGTACCTAGAAATATGTAAAAAAAAAGAGCCTTTTCATTGGCACCTGTACTTTGCGTTCTCTTGCAAAATAATTGTATATACGTAGTGTTCATACACCACCGTCTGATCTGTTAGTACACGGCTGTGTACCTAGAAATATAAAAAAAAAAAGCCTTTTTCATTGGCACCTATACTTTGCGTTCTCTTGCAAATAATTGTATATACGTAGTGTTCATACACACCGTCTGATCTGTTAGTACACGGCTGTGTACCTAGAAATATATAAAAAAAAAAAGCCTTTTCATTGGCACCTGTACTTTGCGTTCTCTTGCAAAATAATTGTATATAGGTAGTGTTCATACACACCGTCTGATCTGTTAGTACACGGCTGTGTACCTAGAAATATATTTAAAAAAAGCCTTTTCATTGGCACCTTTACTTTGCGTTCTCTTGCAAAATAATTGTATATACGTAGTGTTCATACACACCGTCTGATCTGTTAGCACACGGCTGTGTACCTAGAAATATATTGAAAAAAAAAAAGCCTTTTCATTGGCACCTGTACTTTGCGTTCTCTTGCAAAATAATTGTATATACGTAGTGTTCATACACACCGTCTGATCTGTTAGTACACGGCTGTGTACCTAGAAATATAGAAAAAAAAAAAGCCTTTTCATTGGCACCTGTACTTTGCGTTCTCTTGCAAAATAATTGTATATACGTAGTGTTCATACACACCGTCTGATCTGTTAGTACACGGCTGTGTACCTAGAAATATAAAAAAAAAGTCTTTTCATTGGCACCTGTACTTTGCGTTCTCTTGCAAAATAATTGTATATACGTAGTGTTCATACACACCGTCTGATCTGTTAGTACACGGCTATGTACCTAGAAATATAAAAAAAAAAAAAGCCTTGTCATTGGCACCTGTACTTTGCGTTCTCTTGCAAAATAATTGTATATACGTAGTGTTCATACACACCGTCTGATCTGTTAGTACACGGCTATGTACCTAGAAATATAGAAAAAAAAAAGCCTTTTCATTGGCACCTGTACTTTGCGTTCTCTTGCAAAATAATTGTATATACGTAGTGTTCATACACACCGTCTGATCTGTTAGTACACGGCTTTGTACCTAGAAATATAGAAAAAAAAAAGCCTTTTCATTGGCACCTGTACTTTGCGTTCTCTTGCAAAATAATTGTATATACGTAGTGTTCATACACACCGTCTGATCTGTTAGTACACGGCTGTGTACCTAGAAATATAGAAAAAAAAAAAGCCTTTTCATTGGCACCTGTACTTTGCGTTCTCTTGCAAAATAATTGTATATACGTAGTGTTCATACACACCGTCTGATCTGTTAGTACACGGCTATGTACCTAGAAATATAAAAAAAAAAAGCCTTTTCATTGGCACCTGTACTTTGCGTTCTCTTGCAAAATAATTGTATATACGTAGTGTTCATACACACCGTCTGATCTGTTAGTACACGGCTATGTACCTAGAAATATAAAAAAAAAAAAAGCCTTTTCATTGGCACCTGTACTTTGCGTTCTCTTGCAAAATAATTGTATATACGTAGTGTTCATACACACCGTCTGATCTGTTAGTACACGGCTTTGTACCTAGAAATATTAAAAAAAAAGCCTTTTCATTGGCACCTGTACTTTGCGTTCTCTTGCAAAATAATTGTATATACGTAGTGTTCATACACACCGTCTGATCTGTTAGTACACGGCTGTGTACCTAGAAATATAAAAAAAAAAAAGCCTTTTCATTGGCACCTGTACTTTGCGTTCTCTTGCAAAATAATTGTATATACGTAGTGTTCATACACACCGTCTGATCTGTTAGTACACGGCTGTGTACCTAGAAATATAAAAAAAAAAAGCCTTTTCATTGGCACCTGTACTTTGCGTTCTTTGCAAAATAATTGTATATACGTAGTGTTCATACACACCGTCTGATCTGTTAGTACACGGCTGTGTACCTAGAAAATATTTTAAAAAAAAAAGCTTTTCATTGGCACCTGTACTTTGCGTTCTCTTGCAAAATAATTGTATATACGTAGTGTTCATACACACCGTCTGATCTGTTAGTACACGGCTGTGTACCTAGAAATATAAAAAAAAAAGCCTTTTCATTGGCACCTGTACTTTGCGTTCTCTTGCAAAATAATTGTATATACGTAGTGTTCATACACACCGTCTGATCTGTTAGTACACGGCTGTGTACCTAGAAATATAGAAAAAAAAAAAGCCTTTTCATTGGCACCTGTACTTTGCGTTCTCTTGCAAAATAATTGTATATACGTAGTGTTCATACACACCGTCTGATCTGTTAGTACACGGCTATGTACCTAGAAATATATTAAAAAAAAAGCCTTTTCATTGGCACCTGTACTTTGCGTTCTCTTGCAAAATAATTGTATATACGTAGTGTTCATACACACCGTCTGATCTGTTAGTACACGGCTATGTACCTAGAAATATAAAAAAAAAAGCCTTTTCATTGGCACCTGTACTTTGCGTTCTCTTGCAAAATAATTGTATATACGTAGTGTTCATACACACCGTCTGATCTGTTTGTACACGGCTGTGTACCTAGAAATATAAAAAAAAAAAAGCCTTTTCATTGGCACCTGTACTTTGCGTTCTCTTGCAAAATAATTGTATATACGTAGTGTTCATACACACCGTCTGATCTGTTAGTACACGGCTATGTACCTAGAAATATAGAAAAAAAAAATCCTTTTCATTGGCACCTGTACTTTGCGTTCTCTTGCAAAATAATTGTATATACGTAGTGTTCATACACACCGTCTGATCTGTTAGTACACGGCTGTGTACCTAGAAATATAAAAAAAAAAAGCCTTTTCATTGGCACCATGTACTTTGCGTTCTCTTGCAAAATAATTGTATATACGTAGTGTTCATACACACCGTCTGATCTGTTAGTACACGGCTGTGTACCTAGAAATATAAAAAAAAAAAGCCTTTTCATTGGCACCTGTACTTTGCGTTCTCTTGCAAAATAATTGTATATACGTAGTGTTCATACACACCGTCTGATCTGTTAGTACACGGCTATGTACCTAGAAATATAAAAAAAAAGCCTTTTCATTGGCACCTGTACTTTGCGTTCTCTTGCAAAATAATTGTATATACGTAGTGTTCATACACACCGTCTGATCTGTTAGTACACGGCTGTGTACCTAGAAATATAGAAAAAAAAAAAGCCTTTTCATTGGCACCTGTACTTTGCGTTCTCTTGCAAAATAATTGTATATACGTAGTGTTCATACACACCGTCTGATCTGTTAGTACACGGCTATGTACCTAGAAATATAAAAAAAAAAAAAGCCTTTTCATTGGCACCTGTACTTTGCGTTCTCTTGCAAAATAATTGTATATACGTAGTGTTCATACACACCGTCTGATCTGTTAGTACACGGCTATGTACCTAGAAATATAAAAAAAAAGCCTTTTCATTGGCACCTGTACTTTGCGTTCTCTTGCAAAATAATTGTATATACGTAGTGTTCATACACACCGTCTGATCTGTTAGTACACGGCTTTGTACCTAGAAATATAAAAAAAAAAAAAGCCTTTTCATTGGCACCTGTACTTTGCGTTCTCTTGCAAAATAATTGTATATACGTAGTGTTCATACACACCGTCTGATCTGTTAGTACACGGCTGTGTACCTAGAAATATAAAAAAAAAAAGCCTTTTCATTGGCACCTGTACTTTGCGTTCTCTTGCAAAATAATTGTATATACGTAGTGTTCATACACACCGTCTGATCTGTTAGTACACGGCTATGTACCTAGAAATATTTAAAAAAAAAAGCCTTTTCATTGGCACCTGTACTTTGCGTTCTCTTGCAAAATAATTGTATATACGTAGTGTTCATACACACCGTCTGATCTGTTTGTACACGGCTATGTACCTAGAAATATAAAAAAAAAAAAGCCTTTTCATTGGCAACCTGTACTTTGCGTTCTTTGCACAAAAATTGTATATACGTAGTGTTCATACACACCGTCTGATCTGTTTGTACATGGCTGTGTACCTAGAAATATATTTTTTAAAAAAAGCCTTTTCATTGGCACCTGTACTTTGCGTTCTCTTGCAAAATAATTGAATATAAGTAGTGTTCATACACACCGTCTGATCTGTTAGTACACGGCTATGTACCTAGAAATATATAAAAAAAAAGCCTTTTCATTGGCACCTGTACTTTGCGTTCTCTTGCAAAATAATTGTATATACGTAGTGTTCATACACACCGTCTGATCTGTTAGTACACGGCTGTGTACCTAGAAATATAAAAAAAAAAGTCTTTTCATTGGCACCTATACTTTGAGTTCTCTTGCAAAATAATTGTATATACGTAGTGTTCATACACACCGTCTGATCTGTTAGTACATGGCTATGTACCTAGAAATATAAAAAAAAAAAGCCTTTTCATTGGCACCTGTACTTTGCGTTCTCTTGCAAAATAATTGTATATACGTAGTGTTCATACACACCGTCTGATCTGTTTGTACACGGCTGTGTACCTAGAAATATATTTTAAAAAAAAAGCCTTTTCATTGGCACCTGTACTTTGCGTTCTCTTGCAAAATAATTGTATATACGTAGTGTTCATACACACCGTCTGATCTGTTTGTACACGGCTGTGTACCTAGAAATATATTTTAAAAAAAAGCCTTTTCATTGGCACCTGTACTTTGCGTTCTCTTGCAAAATAATTGTATATACGTAGTGTTCATACACACCGTCTGATCTGTTAGTACACGGCTGTGTACCTAGAAATATATTAAAAAAAAAAGCCTTTTCATTGGCACCTGTACTTTGCGTTCTCTTGCAAAATAATTGTATATACGTAGTGTTCATACACACCGTCTGATCTGTTAGTACACGGCTGTGTACCTAGAAATATAAAAAAAAAAAAGCCTTTTCATTGGCACCTGTACTTTGCGTTCTCTTGCAAAATAATTGTATATACGTAGTGTTCATACACACCGTCTGATCTGTTAGTACACGGCTGTGTACCTAGAAATATTAAAAAAAAAAGCCTTTTCATTGGCACCTGTACTTTGCGTTCTCTTGCAAAATAATTGTATATACGTAGTGTTCATACACACCGTCTGATCTGTTAGTACACGGCTATGTACCTAGAAATATAAAAAAAAAAGCCTTTTCATTGGCACCTGTACTTTGCGTTCTCTTGCAAAATAATTGTATATACGTAGTGTTCATACACACCGTCTGATCTGTTAGTACACGGCTGTGTACCTAGAAATATAAAAAAAAAAAGCCTTTTCATTGGCACCTGTACTTTGCGTTCTCTTGCAAAATAATTGTATATACGTAGTGTTCATACACACCGTCTGATCTGTTAGTACACGGCTGTGTACCTAGAATATAAAAAAAAAAAGCCTTTTCATTGGCACCTGTACTTTGCGTTCTCTTGCAAAATAATTGTATATACGTAGTGTTCATACACACCGTCTGATCTGTTAGTACACGGCTGTGTACCTAGAAATATAAAAAAAAAAAAAGCCTTTTCATTGGCACCTGTACTTTGCGTTCTCTTGCAAAATAATTGTATATACGTAGTGTTCATACACACCGTCTGATCTGTTAGTACACGGCTGTGTACCTAGAAATATAAAAAAAAAAAGCCTTTTCATTGGCACCTGTACTTTGCGTTCTCTTGCAAAATAATTGTATATACGTAGTGTTCATACACACCGTCTGATCTGTTAGTACACGGCTGTGTACCTAGAAATATAAAAAAAAAAGCCTTTTCATTGGCACCTGTACTTTGCGTTCTCTTGCAAAATAATTGTATATACGTAGTGTTCATACACACCGTCTGATCTGTTAGTACACGGCTGTGTACCTAGAAATATAAAAAAAAAAAGCCTTTTCATTGGCACCTGTACTTTGCGTTCTCTTGCAAAATAATTGTATATACGTAGTGTTCATACACACCGTCTGATCTGTTAGTACACGGCTGTGTACCTAGAAATATAAAAAAAAAAAGCCTTTTCATTGGCACCTGTACTTTGCGTTCTCTTGCAAAATAATTGTATATACGTAGTGTTCATACACACCGTCTGATCTGTTAGTACACGGCTGTGTACCTAGAAATATAGAAAAAAAAAAAGCCTTTTCATTGGCACCTGTACTTTGCGTTCTCTTGCAAAATAATTGTATATACGTAGTGTTCATACACACCGTCTGATCTGTTAGTACACGGCTGTGTACCTAGAAATATAAAAAAAAAAAAGCCTTTTCATTGGCACCTGTACTTTGCGTTCTCTTGCAAAATAATTGTATATACGTAGTGTTCATACACACCGTCTGATCTGTTAGTACACGGCTGTGTACCTAGAAATATTAAAAAAAAAAAGCCTTTTCATTGGCACCTGTACTTTGCGTTCTCTTGCAAAATAATTGTATATACGTAGTGTTCATACACACCGTCTGATCTGTTAGTACACGGCTGTGTACCTAGAAATATAGAAAAAAAAAAGCCTTTTCATTGGCACCTGTACTTTGCGTTCTCTTGCAAAATAATTGTATATACGTAGTGTTCATACACACCGTCTGATCTGTTAGTACACGGCTGTGTACCTAGAAATATAAAAAAAAAAAAAAGCCTTTTCATTGGCACCTGTACTTTGCGTTCTCTTGCAAAATAATTGTATATACGTAGTGTTCATACACACCGTCTGATCTGTTAGTACACGGCTGTGTACCTAGAAATATAAAAAAAAAAGCCTTTTCATTGGCACCTGTACTTTGCGTTCTCTTGCAAAATAATTGTATATACGTAGTGTTCATACACACCGTCTGATCTGTTTAGTACACGGCTGTGTACCTAGAAATATAAAAAAAAAAAAGCCTTTT
>ONZH01006600.1:0-80796 GCA_900303285.1 Rhinella marina | reverse complement strand
TTTTCCGAGGGCCACCTACAGGCCCTCTCTCTAAACAATTTTTCCGGAGGGCCACCTACAGGCCCTCTCTCTAAACAATTTTTCCGGAGGGCCCCCTACAGGCCCTCTCTCAAACAATTTTTCCGGAGGTCCACCTACAGGCCCTCTCTCTAGACAATTTTTCCGGAGAGCCACCTACAGGCCCTTTCTCCAAACAATTTTTCTGCAGTGTCAACTACAGACAGTGTAAAATAATATTTCTGGAGCGTCAAACATACAGTCCAAAACAATTCTTCAGGAGGCGCAAGTACCGACATTTAAAAAAAATTTTTTTTGCTGAGGGTCGACTTTACGTACTCCGAAAAGAAAAAATTTTTTGGAGGCTCAACAAAAGCAATTTCACTGCATTCTTAGTCGGACAAAGTCATTGGTGGTGTAACCGCCATGCTGTGTCAGGCTAAATTTTTGGGTGCTTCACCAGCTACCTCATCTAACTTGGTCACTTGTTGGTGTCACCGCCATGCTGTGTCAGGCTTATGCATGCATCGTGTAGCTGGGGATAGGAGAGCAGTGCCAGCATGGGCATGGGTGATGGACCTTCGTTGCACCTAGTTGGGTGCTTCCCTAACATGTGATGGGCATGTGCCTCGCCTTTCTTGGTCTGGGTGAGCACAATTGCCATGAGGGTAACCACCAGGCTGTTGCAGGAGAATTTGGGGTAATGGTGGGATTAGGCAGCCTCAGAGGCATCCATGCATGCTGCCCCTGCTGTTTCCTGTCCATTTCCGTGGTGTTTCCATCATTTTCTGAGGTTTCCAGGTTTTCACCCAGCCTTCCCTAGGCAGAGCCTTGGTCCCCTGCAAAAAATGCTCGAGTCTCCCATTGACTTTAATGGGGTTCGTGACTAGAAACGAGCACCCGAGCATCGGGAAAAGTTTGTCTTGAATAACGAGCACCTGAGCATTTTAGTGCTCGCTCATCTCTATTCCTATTATCTGGCCTATGTAAAGGGCCATTTAGTGATGAAGCAATAAAATTGGATTATCTTATCACTAAAGATAAAAAAAATACACAAAAATTATAAAGCAAAATATTTTTTATTATTTACAAAATATTTAACACAAAAACTAAACAAACTATTTACAATTTTCTGAACTCTGGTGGGGGAGTAGACCTTCGTGGTGTGGACATTCTTGGACCAGCAATGTTCACATGTATTGAAGGTGTAGGGAAAGAAGTTGGAGGTACCAAGTGAGGTGGAGAAAGATTTGAAGAAAAATATTGAGAAAGGATAGGTATAAGGTTTGAGTCTGGGAACAGAAATGGGATGGGAATGGGAAGGGGGATGGGAATCGGGATTGGACTGGGAGGTGGGGATAGCACTGGGACAAGGGGTGGTGCATAATTGCCCAGATCCCATTCTTGATTCATAAAACTGTTTGGGCGTCATTTGGTCCATTATGGCCTCAGCTTCTCCACGGGGCTCTCTGGATGCAAATTTCCTGTTTGATTTTGCTGTAGCCAATCGTTAGCCATAGCAGTTACCTGCTCTACTCGTGCCATGACAAATGGTCACATGATGCAAGGGGAGTTGGTCACTGCTTTGGCCATGGATTGGCTGCAGCCATGTCAAACACAAGGTTTACATCCAGGGAGCCCAGTGGAGCAGCCGAGGCCATGGAGGAAAGGAGTCGGGAGCCAGCCCTGGGAAGCAATTATGTATGTTTCCCTTCATAGGTCTGCTCAGGAGGGGGCATTTGCCAACCCCCCCCCCCAATGGTGCACAACTCTTTTAACTCAATTGAGATGGTTAAGGATGAGTTGGATTGCAGAATGAGAGAAAAGCAGACAACAAATGCTCTGGGAAATCCTTCAAGACTGTTGGAAAACCATTCTAGGTGACTACCTCATGAAGCTGATTGAAAGAATGCCAAGACTGTGCAAAGTTATCATCAAAGCAAAAAGGGGCTACTTTGAAGAATGTAAAATATAAAACATATTCTGGTTTGTCTAATACTTTTTAGTTTACTACTTATTTCTATACTGTATGTGTTCCTTCATCATTTTCATGTCTTCAAAATTAATTAAAAAAAATTAAATAAATAAGTATAAAATTTAAACAAAGTCAAAATTAAATTGCCTGGTTTATTAGGGTGGAGTTGCTTATTGTCTCGCCTTTAAATATTCAGGCCTTACTGTGTTCTGGTTGTTGGGTGCAATGCTTGCTAGGTTCACTGCTTTCCAGATAGTTTGTACTTGATTCTGTATTCTGGGATCTGTAGTTCCACAATTATATTTTGTTTCAATTTGTTGTGTATTCTGGGATCAGTAGTTCGACCAGTTCCACCACACACTCATGTCTGCCACTCCATTCAAATGGGGAGCATGGGCCCCAGTTCTAGTGATCAGTGGTCAGACATCCGCCAATCAGACACTTATCTCCTATCCTCTGTATAGAGGATAAGTTGTCTTAATTGGAGAACCCCTTTAATTGGTGAGTCTGGCAGCATGTAGTATGTGAGCATTAACTGATGTAAATGTGATGTAAAACGCATTGGAATATCCATGACAAACTCCACGTGAGTTAAATGAGGATGTAGATTTTTCTCTGGATGTCTTTTGCTGATTTCACCCTTTGCAGAGGGTGAAATCCACAGCAGAAATTTGCATAATATGACATGCTGCAAATTTTAAATCCACATTTCATTGTTCTGGGTTATGCATATAATTTTTTACCCAGTGTGTTGAGAAGAACTAAACTTTTGCCTTTCATAATTATTTGTGACAAACCTGTTTACATTTCCTTCGGAAACAATGCACAAATTAGTATGAAATTATGGAGGGACGGAAAACTGAGAAAAATAGGAAAGTAAAATCTAATTGGTTAGCATAATGATATTGTTCACAGCTGGGACAAGTGAGCCACAAACAATAAAATGTATTATATGTATCAGATAAAAGTCTTAAACTACAAAGTGCCCATTGAAGGGTGAGTATCAAATATATAAAGCTAATGCTGTTGACACAGTGGGGGGTATCACAGATTTTGGTAAGTTTTTTGGCAAACTCGATTAACTGAGCAAATAATGTAGTTTGTCTGCAGAAGTTAACCAAATGTTTTATTTATCAATAAAATGATAATGAAAATATACAGCTGAGATGTTTTATGAGAAGGGTAATCATTCTGACAATGCACAATGAATGCAGAATTAGTCTTTCTGGCTAGTTGTGATTTTATGTTATGCAAATATTTCACATTAAAATATAGCCATCTCGCTGTGTGCACATCAAATCTTTAAGACAAAGTCTACCAATCTATCAGCCATCAGGAAAAGATTAATGTCAAGCAAGCTGAGTTCTGTTCTCATGTATGCATTTACTTGCTTTAGTTAGTTTAATTTGAGCTAAACATGTCTATTCTTTTATTACTTACGGGAGTTGTTTGGCATTAGAAAAACATTTTCTTTAAAAAAAAAAAGCATCACACTTGTCCACAGGTTGTGTGGTATTTAAGCTGAGCTCCTTTTACTTCAGTGTATTGGTATGGTTATGATACTGTTTTGATAAGAAATAAGACATGTTTGCTAAACTTGTACAACCCCTTCAATGCTCAGATGGAACACTGGGGGTGGATTATTTGAACAGAATACCTTTACTTATATTTGTTTAAAGGGGTTAGTTATTGTTGACCAGTGTGTTTGTGAGATGTTTATATTTCATTTATTTATTTTATGCACTTATATAACGATGCTAGATTCCACAGCACTTTACAGACATTATCATCTCACAATCTAAGTTACCTATCAGTATGTCTTTGGAGTGTGAGAGGAAACCAGGGTACCAAGAGAAAACCCACGCGAACACAGTGAGAACATACAAACTCCATGGAAATGTTGTCATTGGTCAGATTTTAACCGAGGATTCCAGTGCTGCAAGTCACCAGTGCTCTCCACTGAGCTCTTACTAATATAGCCTTTGTTGAAATTCTAACCATTTCCTATATTTCATGAGGTATGCCCCTTTGATAACAAAGTCTTTTGTGCTGTCCACACAAAGGTCCTGTCCATAAAATGGCTGCTGATGGAGGGTCATGTGACCAGGACAATCACCTCCATGTGATGCCTCAACCATTCAAGCACAATACACCTGAACTAAATCCCCTAACAGTGCAAGTACAGATGGCAGGTGCAGTGTATTTTTATGAATTTGCCTTTTTATGGACAGGACCTCTGTGTGGACAGCACAAAAGACTTTGCAAACAAGGCGGCATGGCTAGTGAAATATAGAAAATGATGCAGAATTTTGACAAGCAGTATATTAGTAGGCGTCTTGTAATCATCTTCCAACTTCCATTTTTTCAGCACGATAATGCTCTCCTCAGAGCAAAGGTTTTTCAGGAATATCATTATTCATCAATATTGCAACACCTTCTTGGCTTGTCCTGTTGCCAGACTTACTGCTAATTGAGCATTTATAGGACCAGCTGGGATGCCCGCTTCGGCAACCTATGAGTGTGCAGGATGTACAAGTCTACAAACATCTGTGGGCAAATGTGCCTCCATGCCCAACCATATCTCATCTTGTATACAGGCTAGAGATGGCCCAACACGATACTAGAGACTGCTTTCCATTGTGCACAGTTTTCCTCAATAAACATATCCTTTTGCTCAAAAATTGTAATCACATCTCATCATTACATTAACACATACAAAGTTTAATTCAGTTCTCTTTCTTTTCAAGAACTCTTTCTTTCTTCTATTTTTCTGCAATGAGTGTATATTAAAAAGTTTCAGAACTTTACATTATGATTAAAGACGTTTTCACACACAATTAGCCAAAGAAAGGAAATGTGATAAAATAACAAAGGAATGGTTACCTGTTAAATCCCCTACCATTCCAGCACTGCCACTCCAGTCTTTGTTTACTTGGCTGCAGCACTGATGTGCCTGCATACACATGTGACCACTTCAGCCAATCAGTAGCCTAAGGGATATATGACAGTGACTGACTAGAGCAGTCATATGGTCATACAAACTGGCATTGCTACAGTCATATAAACAAAGACCACCAAGGATTGCTGTTTCTGGAACGGAGCAGAAAGGCAGGGATTTAATGGGTAACAGGTAAGTAACACAGTAACATAGTTGACATGATCTATCAAGTCCAATTTTTTAATCACACCACATTGATCCAATAGAATGCACAAAAAAAAGAGACGTATGCCAAATCCAAAACTGGCAATCAGAATAAATCCAAGGATTAACAACCCATCTCCAGAAATCTAGTACCCTTTACGTGTAATATATTTTCCCAAAATACATCCAGGCTCCTGAATTGTCACAATTTCATCACATCACAGTTGATGACAATAAGCAAAAATGCAAGAAAATAATTATTAGCATTATAATTTTATACATTCTGATATTGTAACAAAAAAGCCTCTTACAAAGTGGAGCTAAAGATGAAAAAATGAAAATGATGTCTGCAGTAGGTATGGGGAGGATCTATTAAAAAATTGTGTGATAAAGATTTTCCAGTAATATCTGCCACACTGGATCTGAGAGAGAGCATTCTACATTGTAACATGCTCTAGAACCACCTGCAAGCCATAGTCGTTACAAAAGCAACATTTGTATGACAATCTATTAATTCCAATTATATTGTATATCTGGCCACTGCTGTAAAAATGTAGACTTATTAAGATTATTCTGTTATTCCTTTTACAATGAGCTCTTGAGGAGTAGGAGCTGAGGATGGGACTGGTAGTGGCTTCTCCTGTAATGTAGTATATCACAGCAGCTGTCCTCTCACCATTGCTTCCTAGGGCCAATGCAGCGTGAGGAGGGGGCACCCTTTCTTCCCTTGAGGCGCACTGATTGTACAGCACCTGTCTGATGCTAGCTGGGGTGCCCTTGATGTTAGGTGTTTGGATGGGTGCAATGCAGGATGTGTATAGTGCAATGGCCAGCATATAGTGCAAGAGTTAGTAACCAGGCCAGATTAAACAGAATGTCTCTACTGTAGTGCAAAATAGAAATAACAGTATGTCCAACTATAGTAAAACACAGTTCCAATTGTATGGATTTAAGCAAGGATGGAAATTATGGCCCTCTTGGTACACTATCTTGCTAAAGTCTCTCTCACTACAATCTATGGGAGACGAGTGTACTTTTAAAGTTAAAACTGTAATGCGCACTGTGGCGTACAGGTTGAATTATACAACTCGCCGGGTTGTTCCTTAAGTTTGTAATTCCTACAGGGCAGTAACGTCTATACTGCCCTCAACTGCACTTATCTTACTGACTATTATCACTCGACCATGCAGATTTCTGGACCTTCTCGATTCTCTCATTTCTCACTTGGTGTAGATCTTGCACCAGTCAAACACAGATCTGTTAGTCTCTGAATCCTGAGGCCCAAGGAGAGGGAGCACATGGACTTTGCTTCCTTCCTCTCTCTACACCCAACTCAGGCTCTCCTCAAATACTCTAAGGCCTCGTCCACATTTCCGTGTCAGTGACACATCCGTGAAAAAAAGCGTACGTGTTTCATCCGTGAAGCTGTCCGTGAAGGATCCGTGGTTGGTCCGTGTGTTCGTTTTTACCATCCGTGTGGCATCCGTATTTCACTGACGTTGCTCAGCTGAAAATTGATTTCCAAAGAATCTCCTATTAGTCATCAGTGAAAAACGGACGCATCACGGACACAACACGGATGTGTGTCAGTGATTTTCACAGACCCATAGACTTCAATGGGCGTGCTTGGTCCGCATCACGGATCAAAGTAGTGCATGTCCCCGTGATTTTTTTACTGACCCACGGTCAGTAAACAAATACTGAAATGTGAACAGATACATTTAAATCAATGGGTGCGTGTGGTGTCTGCAAAATGCAGACAGCACACGTCAGTGAAAAATGGAAATGTGGACGAGGCCTAAGAGCTACAAGTGAAGCCAGTCACTACCTAGCAACCTCCTGCAAAAGGTTGTGTCAGAATTAGTTAATTCTATCACTATCATACCCTGTGCTGCGGGGACGCTTTTCTTCAGCAGGGACAGGGAAGCTCGTCAGAGTTGATGGGAAGATGGATGGAGCTAAATACAGGGCAATTCTGGAGAAAAACCTAGTAGAGGCTGCAAAAAACTTGAGACTGGGATGGAAGTTCACCTTCCAGCAGGACAACGACCCTAAGCATACAGCCAGAACTAAAATGGAATGGTTTATATCAATATTAATGTGTTAGCATGGCACAGTCAAAGTTCTGACCTAAATCCCATTGAGAATCTGTGGCAAGACTTGAACATTGCTGTTAACAGATGCTGTCCATCCAATCTGATTGAGCTTGAGCTATTTTGCTAAGATGAATGGGCAAAAATTTCAACCTCTAGATGTGCAAAGCTAATAGATACATACCCCAAAAGACATGCAGCTCTAATTGCAGCAAAAGGGGTTCCTACAAAGTATTGACTCAGGGGGGCTGAATACAAATGTACGCTACACTTTTCATATTTTATCATTAAATATTTTGAAAACCATTTATTATTTTTTTTAACGTTATACATATTTCCTTTTTGTGTAGGTCTATTACATAAATCCCAATAAAATACATTTAAGTTTGTGTGTGTAACGTGTAAAAGTGTGCCGAAGTTCAAGGGTTACAAATATTTTTTCAAGGCTCTGTAACATTGCATTACATAATATTAAATAAAAAAACATTTGCAGATACCCCCCTGCTCTGGGGTACTGCAATATTAGTCTTGGAATCAAAACATATTGGCCCGTCTATGTGATGGAGTCTAGACCTTGTCAGAATTTGCAGCATTTTTTTCCTCTTCATGTTTTAGACATATTTGTGAATCAAACATGATAAAAAGGAAAAATAACTTCAACAAGTTCATCATGTGAAGGAATGGAGCATAGTCTTTTCAAGGTGTTGGATGTTTGCACAAAATTCTTCCACAAAGTAAGTCATCCAATAATTGGTATCAAGTTAGGCAAAGGTGTCTGTCCTTGTACCAAAATGATCATCCAGCCTGAGACATTGTGACAAATCTGGTGCATTTTTACAATGTTTACACTCCATACATTGTAGACAGCTTTAGTAAATCTGCTTGTATCATTATCATGTAACTGCATGCAGGCTCGGACTGGCCCACAGGGGCACAGGGGAATCCCCCGGTGGGCCCCTGAGCAAGATGGGCCCCTAGTCTCCCACCCCTTGCACAAGTCGCACATCACACATTAGACTTACTGCACTACATACATATATTCAATGTACAGCACCTCAACCAGCCTATGTTCATATAAAAAAACTTATATATAAGTTATATATTATTTATTATATTTGAATGAAACCATATGGTGGGCCCCCAAAATAAATTTTACTGGTGGGCCCTAGATACCCCAGTCCGACACTGACTGCATGCCAATGAAAAACCCAAGCATGGACCAAAGGAGACACAAAATAACTAAATATGCATGTTAAAGAAGGAAAGAGCTTTAGGTAAAATTTGGGAGTTCAGTGGTGGAGTTCCCCTTTAAATATTAAAGATGAGTACAAACCAGTCATGTACTGTAATATTTCGGTATTATACTTTGCCACTTCTTGTACACAAGGGGGACAGGTCTTGTTTTCCTGTTAATACAATTTCATAGATTTTTGTTTCTTGGCTGCCAGAGCAGCATTCCTGTTTAGTTGTCGTGGATGTGGATTGTTCTGAGTCATGTCACATATAGCTGTGCACATAATGTCCATGCTGAGCCATGAACTGATCCCATGGTCATTTGGTGACATTTCTTTAGAGAGACAACAGGAGAATGGCTACGCTCATTCCCCCGTGTCTTTTCTTTTTCTCCTCTGCTGTCTCAAACCTGAGAACCTTTTAGCTTTATTCATGAGCTGAGATGCTAGGGGAGGAATGGTTATTTGCATCCTAACATTACATTTAAATGCTATGAGTTACTAGAGACTATAAATATCTCTAGATAGTTAAATCTTTCAGCTCATAAAATGTTCTGTGCGTTTCTCCCTGGGTTTATTTCTTGTATGCCAAGGGCAGCATTTTCAATAAATCATTTTATTGTTGAATTTCAAACATGAAATCTCCTGTTCTGATCATATCATGCTTTAACAACTGCTAAAACAACTAGGGTGGTAGAAACCACAACTGCTACCTGTTTCCAATAGCCTAGGCCTATTACTAACACTTCCCATGCTAGGCTATAACTACCATCATCTGCTGCATTTTTTTTACATTATATCAGAGATACCATCATACTGCCAGAATGCAGTTGTTAAAGCTAGCCTGTCACTATAAAAACACAGTGCAATCTACAGGCAGCATGTTATGGAGTGAAAAAGCTAATCAGTTTAATATATATTTTTATGGGAGAAGATTCAGTATGCTCATTCTGAGCTTAAGAGTCCAGTGGGTGGTCCTGCTTAGTGAGTGACTGCTATCTCTGTATGCATACTCATAAGTATGAATGCCTACTGGATTCCCAAGGGTGCATCCACACGGTCAGGTGTCTGCATGCAGTTTTGGAAACCAAAATCAGGAGTGGATCATAAAAAGAAGGAAAGTATAAAGGACAGATACAACATCTTCTCTTTTTTTAATTCCCTCCTGGTTTTGGCTTCCAAAACTGCATCAGGAAACCTGACCTTGTAGCCATACCTAAGATGAGAAAGAGCAGAAATATTGATGCATGAAATCAAAGTTATACTGAATACTCTCCCATACAACTATAAGCAGTATTTTAATCTGATCGGTTCCTTCTACTTAATAACATGCCTGCAGGCTACATTGATTTTCATGACAAGTTAGTTGAAGTCATAATGAGAAGCATCCATATTATATAATGGCTCTAATGAGACTGGACACCCTCTTCCCTCTGCATAGATGGACTGTATGAGTTCCTGAGATCTTAAACTGGTTATCTGGGATTTTAATATTAATGACCTATCCTCAGGATAGGTCATCAATTTCAGATTGGCGGGGGGTCCGACATCCGGCGCCCCCACTGATCAGCTGGTTGTAGAGAAGATCACGCTCCATGTGAGCACAGCCTTCCCTTCATTGCTTACCTGCTCGATGTCAACATTGCAGCTCTGAGCAGGTGTTATTATAAGCTATCCCATTTACTTCAATGGGACGGCTCGATCCTATACACTTGAATAGGATCCATGCTATTGAAGTGATTGGGACCACTTGTAATTACACCTGCTCAATGCTGCAATGTCAATGGCGAGCAGGTAAGCAATGAAGGGAAGTCTGCGCGGCCTTCTCTTCAACGAGCTGATTGGCATAGGTCATCCTGAAGATAGGTCATCAATATTAAAATCCTGGAAAACTTTATATTGTGAATGCCATAAAACTGGATGATCATAGCATATGTTCATAAAATATAAGTATTTACTACCCATTGCTTTGCCTCCTCTTAATCTACCAGCAGTTGGAAGAGCTGTCTATGTATCAATATGCCATAATATGGCATAAAGGGGAAGGGAACCCCTACTCATCACCCTCCTTATGAGCCAGTATGGAGATGAGCTCTTTAAAGGGGTATTCCCATCTTGGACAATGTAGGCATATCGCTAGGATATGCCCCCATTGTCCTATAGGTTCTATATCGAGAACGGGGCCCCAAAAGTGAAGGAGGGCGCGGCCCGGCTCCCATTCATTTTTATACAGCCGACGGAAATAGCCGAGCCAGCGCTCGGCTATTTTCGGTAGCCCCATACAAATGAATGGAGGGCGGCCGCGCATGCGTGGTGCACCCTCCTTCACTTTTGGGGCCACGTTCTCGATATAGGTGCGGGTCCCAGCGGTGGGACCCGCACCTATAGGACAATGGGGGCATATCCTAGCGATATGCCCCCATTGTCCAAGATGGGAATACCCCGTAAATATTGTTTTTGGAGGCTTGAGTTATCTATTCATCTGAATGGCTGCCATGTAATACTACATTTCCCCTGTAGTTGGAAATATTCATGCTTTAATGTCACCTGACAATACTATTCAAAATTATTTCTGTAATAATAAATCTAAAACTTTTATAAAGTTTGATTTAATGGGGTATTCCATCCATTAACATTTTTTTTTCATACGTGATAAATGATAAATCATGGGGATCCTCTATGCCACCTAGTCAGCACACATTAATAAAAAGGAGTGTAGACTAGCATCAAGTATATGTGCTTTGACTCCATACAACCCTGTAGGAGGTTTGGAAAAGGAAATAACCAAGAGAGATCGCTCATGGGTGGATGGGTAATCAATTTATTCTCTTGAAATGTCAATATTAGGCCTCATGCACATAGCCAAATTATATCTCTGTCCAGCCATCAAGTTGTACACAGCTTTAATGCTGTGTCCATAGACTTATGTGGGGCTCCACTGCCAGGGGCTTCCTAGTCATAAACTAGGAAGCTCTCCTCACAGTTGCCAGCAGGGTGCATAACTATTTGACTCTTGATTAATACAGGAAGTATAAGGAACTCTTGTACCTGGCTGGAGGCCAGAGGCCACTCTTATAAATTTATCTGTATCTCCATTCTCAGGACGGTGATATAGTTGAATTCTGCAGTGGGGCATGGGATTCCGTGGCTCCCTTTTACACTTTTCAACCTCACAGCCACAGGCCACTATTGGGGCAGTGTACACATAGTGCACAGGGATGCAGACTTCTCAGGCCGCAGGCTGGATGGCTGGTCTGATGCATGCACAGCAAATGACGGCATGGAATGGGACTCAGGTTTTTTTTCCATTCCATAGCCACTTACTACTGAAGACACTATATAGCTCATGACTAGCAGCATTATAGGGCCATTATTGGGCATTTTTAATAGTAGGAAAGAAAAAAAAGATGTCTATGTGGAAAACTCTTCAGAGAAGAGTCGTGGCTGAAAAAAGTTGTCATGGCTGTGTATGAATGGAGAGGTATAGGGGGTGCAGAGGTAGCAGTCGCTACCGGGCCCAGGAGATAGAGGTGCATATTGGGAAGGCTCTGTCCAGTGGTGTACATAGAAAATTAAGGGCCCCATAGCAAGGATCAAACCAGGCCCCCCACATAGGACAGAAGCGTTTCTGCCTAAACCCCTTTTAATGACCCTTGGACCATTTTTTCCACTGCCTCATTTGCTTAAAGTTGTTCCTTTAGAGGGTAGAGTCCTGACCAAGTTTTCGCCCCCAGTAGGAGAGGGGATAATCCCAACTAAGACTGGGCTTCCTCTTGCCCTGGGCCCCATAGCAGTCGCATGGTGTGCCACTATAGTAGTTACACCCCTGGCTCTGTCATAGATTTTGCACTGGGGTCCAGAATCTTAAAGTTACACCTTTGGGAGAAGATAAGGAAAGAGAGTTGTCTATATCAGAAGAAACATCGCTTGCTAGCTGTATAGTTTTATATTCTCCTGTATGTTTGGTCACACTAAAAGATGGGGCAGCATGCTGAAGGTAGGGATAGCGTAGTGCTGTGGCCGTGTCTCACCTTCTGAGGCCCCCTTCTCCATGTCTTAATTAGAGACATCTGGAGAAGGAGGACAGAGTGTGGCAGCTGGTGCAGGCCATCGCAGAAGGGTTGCTTCTGGGGAGGTATATTGTACTGGGTGTTATCATGTTGGAATACTGCCCTGCGGCCCTTTTTCCAAAGGGGGGGCATGCTCTGCTTCAGTATGTCCCAGTACATGTTGGCATTCATGATTCCCTCAATGAACTGTAGCTCCCTAAACCGGCACTCATGTAGCCCCAAACCATGACACTCTCATGACCATGCTTGTCTGTAGGTAAGACATACTGGTCTTTCTACTCCTCACCTGGTTGCCACCACACAGTCTTGACACCATCTGAACCAAATATGTTTATCTTGGTCTCATCAGACCTCAGGACTTGGCTCCATGTCTGCTTGTCTTCAGAAAACTGTGGACTTTCTTTTGCATCATCTTTAGAAGAGGCTTCCTCCTGGGACCACAGCCATGAAGGCCAATTTGAGGCAGTGTGCGGTGTATGGTCTGAGCACTGACAGGCTGACCCCCCCACCCCTTTCACCTCTGCAGCAAAACTGGCAACACTCATACATCTATTTCAAAAAGTCAAACTCTGTATATGACGCTGAGCACATGCACTCAACTTTTTTGGTCGACCATGGTGAGGCCTGTTCTGAGTTTAACCTGTCTTGTTGAACCGCTGTATGGTCTTGGCCACCATGCTGCAGCTCAGTTTCAGGGTGTTGGCAATCTTCTTATAGCCTAGGCCATCATTATGTAGAGCAACAATTCTTTTTTTCAGATCCTCAGAAAGTTCTTTGCCAAGAGGTGCCATGTTGAACTTCCAGTGAGAGAGTGTGAGAGTGATAGCACCAAAATTAATACACCTGCTCCCCATTCACACCTGAGACCTTGTAACACTAATGAGTCACGTGACACTGGGGAGGGAAAATGGAAAATTGGGCACAATTTGGCCATTTTCACTTAGGGGTGTACTCACTTTTCTTGCCGGCGGTTTAGATATTAATGGCTGTGTGTTGAGTTATTTTGAGGGCACACCAAATTTACACTGTTATACCATTGTACACTGACTAACATTTCATTGTATCAAAGTGTCATATGTTCAGTGTTGTCCCATGAAAATATATATAGGTATTTACATAAATGTGAGGGGTGTACTCACTTTTGTCAGATACTGTATGTACGTATTTGTTAGTTCTGACTTTGTATTTATGTTTACCAGTAGATATATAGTAACCTAAGTTGGAGGCTTCCATGTAATTCAGGCTATGTTATAAATCAAGGCTATCAAGTGTATTGTTGAGATATCTTCACTTCAGTCTTCACAAGTGCCTGTGAATTTGGGTTTAATTATTGATAATGTAAACGGTTTCTTACTGCTTCTTTGCTCTTTCTCTGAGAATGGTCTTGGTTTGCAAAGCCTGAGACCACGGGAAGCCCCATCAGTCTCTCCACACTTCTGCTGTCATTGTCATTGTTTGAGGCGCATTATTCAGTCTGTAGTCCTTCAACTCCCAGGTAACTCCGGCCAGCAGGAAACTCAGTTTGATATCAAGTACATTCTCTATGAACCTTTGTCTTGTTATGGGAAGAAATGACTTTACTTTACTTTCATCTCCCTGTGTCCTATCATTATCCATTATTTTACAGCATTATTTGTATGCCTTTGTCAACCCGCTCAACATAGTCAACGCTCACCAATAATGCATTTGCCATCTTTCTTATGGGCTTCAAACAAGATCTTGGTCATTCCTCATGTCCTCTATGCCATATCTGACATTTACTGCATATTTTATTTTGTCTATTGTTAGTTTTTTACACTGAGTTATGGACATATTTTACCACTAGTCACATTTAATATGCACACACAGCTCTGCAGGGATAAATTGTGTCCAGTATATTTTATAACACATAATTTAGTACATTTCCTTCACAACTCTAAGAACATTTACACAGGAGATTTATAATACTTTTACTAGAATATAAACTGTACTTTTTACTGGCAAAGATCATGCATTTCCCCAGAGGAAATGTAGATAGATAGAGATAGATAGATAGATAGATAGATAGATAGATAGATAGATAGATAGATATTAAATACATACTGTAGATATTAGATAGCTACATGTTAGATACATATTAGGTATATAGATATGAGATAGAATTAATAATACACGTATACAGCCAAGCCAACAAAGACCTCCCCAAAGCATGCCATGTGCATGTTCCCTTACCCTTACACATTTCCAAGAGCCTATTGCTGTCTTTTCTAGGCCACAGCCAAAGTTTGTGCCAACTGAACACTCCACCTACCAACCACTTCAGTTGGACTACATACTATGCTAACTTGAAAAAAAAATATTTTCTAAGTAACTTTTTTGCCTTTACATGTGATATCTATCTTGACATAATTTTACTTTGATGATGCCCGGTACATCAGAATAGAGATGATTATGCTTGATAATTACAACTGTATAGATACTTTGGGCCTTTGGCATGCAAATTAATTTACTGAACGACAAGTCATAACCTTTAATGGGGCAGCTCCACACTTAAATCAATTCATGCAAAGCCGTATACAAGTCCTGCTGAAAACCTGACACCAGCAACTACCATATTTTTCGCTTTATAAGACGCACCCGATGATAAGACGCACCCCAGATTTTAGAGTAGGAAAATAAGAAAAAATATTTTTCATCAGACCACATATCAGACCCCCCATAAATTTCAGGACATCACATCAGACCCCCTTCAGACATCAGATCAGCCCTTTCAGACCCCCATCAGACCTCAGATCAGCACACTCAGCCCCCATCAGACCTCAAATCAACCAATCAGCCCACTCAGCCCCCATATCAGCCCACTCTGCCCCATCAGACCTCAGATCAGCCCCCCCATATCAGCCCACTCTGCCCCATCAGACCTCAGATCAGCCTACTGTGCCCCCATCATACCTCAGATCAGCCCACTGTGCCCCCATATCAGCCCACTGTGCCCCCACGAGACCTCAGATCAGCCCACTGTGCCCCCATCAGACCCCAGATCAGCTCACTGTGCCCCCATCAGACCTCAGATCAGCCCACTGTGCCCCCATCAGACCTCAGATCAGCCCACTGTGCCCCCATCAGATCTCAGATCAGCCCACTGTGCCCCCATCAGACCTCAGATCAGCTCCTCTGTCTTCTGCCAGCGCTGCACTGACACCTGACTGTGTGCAGCGTCAGGTCATAGTGCGCGGACTACGTTCTGACGCTGTACGAGGTCAGGACAGTGCAGCGCCATTAGGAGAAGACAGAGGAGTGCCAGACCCGGAGCAGAGCTGCAGCACAGGAGGGTGATATTGTTTCCCCACTCCTGGCACCTATTACATACTAGTGAGCGCTTCCATAATGGAAGTGTTCACTAGTATTCGCTTTATAAGATGCACTGCCATTTCCCCCCTACTTTTGGGGGGGAAAAGTGCGTCTTATAAAGCAAAAAATATGGTACATATAATCGCTAGAACAACTGAAAGCATATGAATAACCAGTTTTATGTGTGTAACTTATCAAGCACAATTCAATGCCAAAATGCATTTTCCTAATAGTAATAGGTACCAATAATAGTAATAGGTAAACACGTGCCATATCTATATATATATATATATTAATTACACAAATAAATAAGGCACACCTCCCAACATGTTGCCCCCCCCATGTTTCACAGCTCATCAGGGAATTAAATATCAGTACAATATCAAGCATGCACAAGAATAAGGTTCAGAGCTCATAGCTCAGAGAACTCAATCCAGCTAAAAAGAGCTCATGATGCATTGGGTAGCGCACATAATGCTATGCTTGGCATCTCTATGAGGCTCATTTATTTTTAGTGATGGACCGTACAATGACACTTTTTTACACAAGATTTTATTTTTAGATTTTTTGTTAAAGGGGTTATAAAAAAAAATAAAAAATTCTACCTTCACCGATCCCATGCAGCTCATATTTTAATGTTTCCCAGGTCCTTGCTGGTCTGCTTTGTGGTCCCTCTCCACACATAGGAAATGGCTGGTCAGCCAATCACTGGCTGAGGCGGGTCACTGGGGCCAAAAGGAACAAGAAAGCAGAGAACAGCATTCCTTAAAAAACGATTAGCTAGACAACCCCATTAAATCATATGATGCATTATTTTCAACTATGATTCTAAAACTTTCCTGGATAAAGCTTAGTTGCCATCTGAATTCATGCATTACCTAGATTACCCCATGTAGGAACAAATGTTCTAAGGATGGCACAATGTAGAAACCATGAGATAGCAACAGTAAAAAAAAAAAAAAAACGACAGAAACATTTACATTGCATTCCTGACGTTTCCCTTTGATGATCCAGTGCTGACACAATAATTTTAATTTCATATTTAGATCTTATGAGTTCTGGAGTATTTCTCTACCACTCAAATTCCAAAATGGTTCTTAATTATGACCTGTTTTTAAAAAAATGGCTCCTGGGACACTTTCCACAACCAAATCAATGTACTGCTGAGCTGATAGTGTACCTGAAATAAAAACTAGAGGGGTCTGGCTACCATACATTATGCCACCTCACATCATAATCCCAGGAGTAGGACCAGTGTGACGTTCCCTTGTGAAGGTCTCTTCATGGTGTTGCCCACATGGTCTACAGACCAATCTCAGAGACAAAATTGAGATTCATTGCTGAAGAGGGTAGATCTCTTTTCAGCCTCCATTACTGTCTTTCTGTGCACCATGATAGACTTTGAGAATGGTGGTGTGAGGTCAATGGAATATCTGTAGCTGGACGTCTGTCTTGTCGCCCAGTGTCATGTAAACTTTCAGGTGGTTAGTGCAGACACTGTTTGCCACCCTAGGCTTGGGATGTGATATTTCATTTCACTTGTAGTAGAGAATGGATCATTACACTCCATTCTTCTAATCAGACAATCCGTCTGTACAGAGGTTCACCTACCTTACTGTGATGTGCAACATTGAACAGTGCTGGCATCTTGGCCTAGGTGCATGGCATTTTGCCAAAGTGATAAACCAAGGTTGCACAGTTCAAGGATTCTGTCTCTCTGTTTGCGATAACTTGTATGTCTCCAAACAGGAGGCATCGCACAATCATTCCATTTTTGAGGTCACATATGACTAAAAAACTTTGTTTCAATCTGTCTTTTATGCCCCTCCCACATGCCACGGATTGGAGCTAGGTGCTTATGTGATTATCTGCTACTTCCTCGATTTGCATAACCTTGCAGCTTGTCCGTCTTGGTGTTGCAATTTCAATGTTGAGGAGTATATGTTGATGGGTCTGTAATGTGTTTAGCCTGCCTCCTACCAATTAAAGTCAACATTCAATAAACGTCTTTTAGAACGTTTGACATCCTTTCCATCATGTGTTAAATCACAGACTTCTTATAGATCCCCTCTATGTTGGTTTTCTTGATTGTAGAATGTGTAAATACTTTTCAGACTGGCCCTACTTAGAGCCATCATTGTGTGACCTCTGCTGTAAAAATGGGGCAAGTTGTTCAAAAGGGCTGTGACCTTCGACCTTCTAACGGCATTTTGTCCATCAGGTCAACAGTTGTTCCACAGAACATCAGCAATTGTCTTTTTCTTTGTGTCACAAGTCTCTTCAAACATTATGCAAGGACAATTAAGTGCTGAATAAGGGTCAGTGCGGACAAATAAATCAAACTGATAGTTGGAACATAGACTGATTGAGCAAAAACAAGGAATGCTGCCATGCCTGTTACTGCGTCTCTTCTGTTAACTGACTGTTAACATTAAATCCAAAGGCAGCAAGTGGGAAAGCTTTGTGCAGAATCAAAGCTGAGCAAAGAGACATGAGCTTAAATTGTCCAGCTTTATTTTTAGAATAAAGACATGCAGTGCTGACTTTAATAGAACACAGAACTGAATCAGTCCTTTAGAATGCTAATTGACTTTAAAGATTCTTCTTGCTTGAAGAACAGGGAAGAGCAGACAACGCCAAAATCAGAACAAAGTACAGTATTTGAAAACAAATTTGGAGCAAATCCAAATGGAAACGTTTCCAGTTCTCCTGGACAACGGAAACATGCGACAAGGTGATTGTAATAGCGACTTAGAACATAAATATTGGGCCCCAAACAGAGCAGATGGTCTATGGCAAATCCCTCCTATCCAAAAAGTCAAGGATCAAGTTCATTGACTTATGCAGCCCATTTCACGCTGAAGATAACTAGACATGCGCAACAATGAACAAAGAGAAATAAGTCCACTGCTGTGCAGCCAGTGACAGAGAATGACATAAATAAGGGGCACAAGTGGACAAGAGGCTACGTCGTATAGACAATTAACTCTGGCATGGATTTTACTGTAGTGTTGCCCCAGTATAGCGTGATTATTCTAAGGAAATCCCAAATATATAATATATCTTAAATCTATAGGAAAACTAAAACACCAGATTGTAAAATGTACAATGCTGCTAAAGGTTTTCTATCTACAGATGTAACCGAGCCAAAACTGACTCTGATAACAGCAGTCATTGAAATCCATTGAAAAAGTCAATTAACATTTTCTTGCCTTTGTTTCCTTAACGTGTTAACCATCAAGTTTAGCTCAGCTATATATTTATCTATCTCATATTTCTCTATCTATATTTATCTATCTATCTATCTATCTATCTATATCTATAGTATACTTATGTAATAATATGTATACTGTACATATTTTGTTAAATTCTCATTAAACTTATAGCAAGCTGCATTAATACAAGTGTACTATAAATGATATATTATGGAAGTGCATGTATTGAAAAACTTGAACCAAGGATAAAAGCAATGTCATACTTTTATGTGACAATAATGGAGAAATAATGGAGAATAGCTAGCAACCTAAAAGCATTTAGTTTAAGTCTAGTGCTCAGCACAATACAGATCTATGGGAAGCAGAACATAATGTATGAGAAAGTTGGCTTGGATAGGTGTAATGGATTAGGGCGGAAGATGAAGGGCAGCTATACCGTAACAAATCAGCCTTTTTCCTAAAGGTCAGGACATTCTGTCTGGGTCCACTTGAATTTTTGATTCTACCGTTTCACCATTCATTGACACAATGTAACTGTCAGTCTCGACAATGATTCCTGGACCCACTGGCTCCACTGCTCACAGGGTAACACAATATTTCACATGACAAAGCAGTCCGATGTCTGTGTAGGCAAACCATATGATTGCCATGGGGAGCAATATTGACACTAACCACTGAGAGCTCATGAGATGGAATTTAATTCATCATCCCAAAGATTTTTTTATCCAGCATACAGCTATTGTGTGTAATGGAAAACTTGGATTTGTCAAGCTTCGCAGAGGTTACTTAGTAATCATACTGTAGGTAATCATACGTATTAACATATCACAGGTCTATATATATATATATATATATATATATATATATATATATATATTAATGTATAATTAGAAAATAATCATTACTCAACTGAAATGGTGTAGTGAGATTTCGGCCACTCAGGGCATGTACTGTAAATTCGTCCTAATACACATTAGTACATTTTCAGCAGAACACAATTTAAAGTGCCAAATGTCATAACACAGTTGAACTTCAAATATAGGCATCAATAAAATACATTATGTGGCAAAAAGTAGGTGGGCACCCTCATAATTATTTAATTCAGGTGTTTCTTCTGCATAAATTGCAAACTGGTGCATAAAATTAGTCCACGTAACCTCCATAGAAAAGCATTTGTAGTAGTATGAGTTGTACTGAAGTGCTCAGTAGCACTGCCTAGACCTCTACCATGTGCGTGAGTTTGGGAAATTGGGAAATTTCTGATCTGCGGATGCAGTACCTCAGAAACAATACTGCAAACGGTTAATGCTTTTTTTTTTTTTTTTTAGTTAAATGTTGTATACTGGGTGTTTGTTATGTACAGTGCCTTGCAAAAGTATTCGGCCCCCTGGAACTTTTCAACCTTTTACCACATTTCAGGCTTCAAACAAAAAGATATAGCATTTTAAATTTTTGGTGAAGAATCAACAACAAGTGGTTCACAATTGTGAAGTGGAACGAAATTTATTGTATCATTTAAACTTTTTTTGTAATAATAAAACTGAAAAGTTGGGCGTGCAAAATTATTCGGCCCATTTACTTTCAGTTCAGAAAACTCACTCCAGAAGTTCATTGAGGATCTCTGAATGATCCAATGTTGTCCTAAATGACTGATGAAGATAAATAGAATCCACCTGTGTGTAATCAAGTCTCCGTATAAATGCACCTGCTCTGTGATAGTCTCAGGGTCCTGCATCATGAAGACCAAGGAACACACCAGGCAGGTCCGTGATACTGTTGTGGAGAAGTTTAAAGCCGGATTTGGATACCAAAAGATTTCCCAATCTTTAAACATCCCAAGGAGCACTGTGCAAGCGATCATATTGAAATGGAAGGAGTATCAGACCACTGCAAATCTACCAAGACCCGGCCGTCCCTCTAAACTTTCATCTCAAACAAGGAGAAGACTAGAGATGAGCGAGCACTAAAATGTTCAGGTGCTCGTTATTCGAGTCGAACTTTTCCCGATGCTCGGGTGCTCGTTTCGAATAACGAACCCCATTGAAGTCAATGGGAGACTCGAGCATTTTTTGCAGGGGACCGGGGCTCTGCCTAGGGAAGGCTGGGTGAAAACCTGGAAACCTCAGAAAATGATGGAAACACCACGGAAATGGACAGGAAACAGCAGGGGCAGCATGTAGGGATGCCTCTGAGGCTCCCTAATTGCACCATTTTTTCTAAATCTGGCCAATAGTTTGGGAATGATCCCAAGGCAATTTTCAGGGACACGGTAATGGTGACCCTCTTAAAAATGCTGCCTGACAACCCGGCGGTGAACCCCTGATTGTCTGTCTTTCAATAAGATTGCAGTGTAAAGCATGGTGGTGAGCCTCAGTAATAAGATTGCAGTGTAAAGCATGGTGGTGAGCCTCAGTATGACTTTTTAGATGGAGATTGCATGTGGTCACGTACTCCCTGGAACCCCATAGTCACCCCTTCTCTGATGTGCTACCCCAGAACATTCTCTGCCCCAATTCGCAAGACCTTTTGCAGTCTCTGTGTGCTGACAGTGGGGATTTACCAGTGTTGTCTGAGGAGGTGGTGGACAATGGCGAGACACAGGTGTCGGGGGGTGAGGTAGTTGAAAGTGAAGCAAGTTACAGTGGGGACTCCTTGGGGGGACTTTCTCATGATGGGACAGATTCAATTGTGTTTAGAAAGGCTGATGGGCTTCCGTCAGCACTGTGTTTATAGAACCCCATGGCCTTTCATAAAAATAGTCTGGCGATGACCCCAAGGCAATTTTCAGGGACACGGTAATGGTGACCCACTTAAAAATGCTGCCTGACAACCTGGCGGTGAACCCCTGATTGTCTGTCTTTCAATAAGATTGCAGTGTAAAGCATGGTGGTGAGCCTCAGTAATAAGATTGCAGTGTAAAGCATGGTTGTGAGCCTCAGTATGACTTTTTAGATGGAGATTGCATGTGGTCACCTACTCCCTGGAACCCCATAGTCACCCCTTCTCTGATGTGCTACCCCAGAACATTCTCTGCCCCAATTCGCAAGACCTTTTGCAGTCTCTGTGTGCTGACAGTGGGGATTTACCAGTGTTGTCTGAGGAGGTGGTGGACAATGGCGAGACACAGGTGTCGGGGGGTGAGGTAGTTGTATGGGAAGCAAGTTACAGTGGGGACTCCTTGGGGGGACTTTCTCATGATGGGACAGATTCAACTTGGGTGGATCAGGCACAGGAACAGATCAATTTTTTTTTTGTGTGTTTATTTAACTTTTATTTAGCACAAATAACCACAGAGATATTTATTCGTTCTCTTCGCTGCGCAGTCTGGCGTTGGGGTTCGTCACTTTGATGGCGAGCTGTGCCGCTCTCTCCACAATGGTCTTTCGGTTCTTTGAGGAGACGTTGTGGGCGATTTCTGCACAGAAGGACTTGTTGCTCATCAACAGAACCTCGAGCTCCTTGACATTGTGGACCAGGAATTTGCGGAACCCTGTGGGCAGCATGTTGTTGGTCTTCTTGTTGCTACCGTACCCAATGTTGGGCAATATAGATACTCAGGTAATATTATTTTTCACACCTATCCCCAAAAAAAAATGTACGCAGTTTGCGCAAATAAAACTGGAAACTGGAACTGGAGAGAGGGCCTGTAGGTGGACCTCCGGAAAAATTGTTTGGAGAGAGGGCCTGTAGGTGGACTTCAGGAAAAATTGTTTGGAGAGAGGTCCTGTAGGTGGACCTCTGGAAAAATTGTTTGGAGAGAGGGCCTGTAGGTGGACCTCCGGAAAAATTGTTTGGAGAGAGGGCCTGTAGGGGGCCCTCCGGAAAAATTGTGGTAAAAGAGTGCCAGTTGGACCTCTGAAAAATGGCGTTTTTTTGGTCAGCGTTAGGCAAAGACGATATGGAGGAGGAGGAGGAGTAGGAGGAGTAGAGAAGAGGAATCGGATACATAAGTAATGTTAATCTTTAGCTGCTTTCCCCCGGAGGAGATTTGAATTCCGGTGAAATCCAGGCTTTGTTCATTTTAATAAGCGTCAGCCTGTCAGCGCTGTCAGTTGTCAGGCGTGTACGCTTATCGGTGATGACGCCACCAGCTGCACTGAATACCCGCTCTGACAGCACGCTAGCGGCAGGGCAGGCCAGCACCTCCAAGGCGTACAGCGCCAGTTCAGGCCACGTGTCCAGCTTTGAAACCCAGTAGTTGTATGGAGCAGAGTGATCGCTACGGACGTTGGTATGGTCAGCTAGGTACTCCCTCACCATCTTTCTGTACAGCTCCCCCCTACTCTGCCTAGACTGGGGACAGGTGACAGTGTCTTGCTGGGGTGACATAAAACTGGCAAAGGCCTTGGAGAGCGTTCCCCTGCCAGTGCTGGACAAGCTGCCTGCTCGCCTCCTCTCCCCCGCTACTTGGCCCACAGAACCATGCCCTCTGCCGCTAGCGGCGTCAGATGGGAAGGATTGTTTCAGCTTGTGCACCAGGGCCTGTTGATATCTATTCACTCTCATACTCCTTTCCTCTGCAGGGATGAGAGTGGAAAGGTTCTGCTTGTACCGTGGGTCCAGGAGAGTGAACACCCAGTAATCGGTGTTTGAAAAGATTCTTCTAACGCGAGGGCACGGGATAGGCAGCCTAACATGAAGTCTGCCATGTGCGCCAGAGTCCCAACACGTAAGAATTCCCTCTCCTCACTGGCCTGACTCTCCATTTCCTCCTCCTCCTCCTCCAAGTCCTCCTCTTCAGCCCATACATGCTCAAGAGTTAAGGACTGAGCACTGGTACCCTCTACTGTCTCGCCGACATTCTCCTCCTCTTCCTCCTCATCCCCCTCCTCCGATACGCGCTGAGAAACAGACCGGAGGGTGCTCTGGCTATCAAGCGACGTATCTTCCTCCACCGTGTCTTGTGACAAGCGCAAAGCATCCGACTTGATGCTGAGCAGTGAGTTTTTCAACAGGCAAAGCAGCGGGATGGTGAGGCTGATAATGGCGGCATCGCCGCTGACCATCTGTGTTGACTCCTCAAAGTTGCTCAACACCTGGCAGATATCAGACATCCACGTCCACTCCTCATTGTAGACTTGAGGAGTCTGACTGACCTGACTACCAGTTCTGGTGGAAGTTGACATCTGGCAGTCTACAATCGCTCTGCGCTGCTGGTAAACTCTGGATAACATGTTTAATGTCGAATTCCATCTTGTGGGCACGTCGCACAACAGTCGGTGAGCGGGCAGTTGTAGGCGGCGCTGCGCTGCCCTGAGAGTGGCAGCATCTGTGGTCGACTTGCGGAAATGCACACAGATGCGGCGCACCTTGGTGAGCAAATCAGACAGATTGGGGTATGTCCGCTGCACAATTAGATTGAACACGTGGGCCAGGCATGACACATGTGTAAGTCTGCCGAGTTGCAGAGCCGCCACCAGGTTTACACCCGTTGTCACACACAACCATGCCTGGCTTGAGGTTCAGCAGTGCCAGCCACACATCAGTCTGCGCCGTGATGCCCTGTAACAGCTCTTGGGCGGTGTGCCTTTTGTCACCTAAGCTCAGCAGTTTGAGCACCGCCTGCTGGCACTTACCCACGGCACTGCTGCTGCGCCTAGAGCTACTGACTGAAGGGCGCTGTGCCCACGGATGGTAATTCGGAGGAGGAGGTGGAGGTGGAGGAGGAGGGTCGGAGTAGGAGGCATAGTACGTCTGAGAGACTGTGACCGAGGTAGGCCCCGCAATCCTCGGTGTGGGCAGTACATGAGCGGCCCCAGGGTCAGTCTCGGTCCCAGCCTCCACCGAGTTAACCCAATGTGCCGTCAGTGAGATATAGTGTCCCTGCCCGGCAGCACTTGTCCACGTGTCCGTGGTTAGGTGGACCTTCTCAGAAACAGCGTTGGTCAGGGCACGGAGGATGTTCTCTGACACGTGCTAGTGTAGGGCTGGGATGGCACTTCGGGCTGGGGACCGAATACCGAGGGGCAGCCACCGCCATGAGATTGCGAAAGGCCTCGGCCTCTACCAGCCTATGGGGCAGCATCTCCAGGCTCAGCAATTTGGAGATGTGGACTTTGAGGGCTTGGGCATGTGGGTGGGTGGAACTGTATTTCCTCTTGCGCTCCAGCGTCTGCTGTAAAAACAGCTGAACGCTGCGCTGGGACACATTGGTGGACACTGTGGAGGATCGTGGAGGCGAAGGTGTGGTTTTCCGGCGGGAGGCGCTCATGCCGGGGTCCTGGGCAGGGGGTTGACTAGCAGAGGCAGCGAGTGACACAGGGGAAGGAGCAGTGGTGTGACCCGCAGGAGGTGAACGGCCTTGGTTCCATTGAGTGGGGTGTTTAGCACTCATATGCCTGCGCATGCTGGTGGTGGTTAGGCTAGTAGTGGTGGCACCCCTGCTGATCCTGGTGTGGCACAGGTTGCACACCACAGTCCGTCGGTCATTCTCACTTTCTTTAAAGAACCTCCAGACTTGCGAACATCTAGGCCTCGCCACGGGAGCTTCACTACGTGAAACAGTTGCTGCTGATGCACCAGCTCTGGCCCTGCTTCTCCCTCTGGCCACACCACTGCCTCTTCCAACCTGTTCTGGTGCAGCACTCGCCTCCGCCTCAGAAGCACTGTCTTCACTCGGCTTATCAACCCAGCTTGAGTCAGTCACCTCGTCATCCTTCGATTCCTCAGTCTGCTCCCCCCTCGGACTTCCTGCCCTGACAACAACTTCACCACTGTCTGACAACCGTGTCTCCTCATCGTCCGACACCTCTTTACAAACTTCTTCCACTAAGTCAACATTGTCATCATCATCATCACCCACAGACTGCGACAGTTGGAAAACTTGGGCATCGGGAACGAGGTCAGCAGCAACCTGAGAAGTGGTTTGTGACTCTGGGAAGGGTCCAGAAAACAGTTCCTGAGAGTATGCCGGATCGCATTCCAAATTTTCCTGGGAGGGGGCAGACTGGGGGGAAGGAGGTTGAGGTGGAGGAGCCAGAGGAGTGCTCCCTTGGGTAACGTGGGTGGACTGCGTGGAAGACTGATGGTGGACAAATTACTTGAAGCATTGTCCGCAATCCACGACATCAGCTGTTCGCACGGTTGTGGTTTCAACAGTCCTCTACCACGTGTCCCTGTAAGTTGAGACATGAAGCTAGGGAGTGTAGCTCTGCGGCGTTCCCCTGCTCCCTCATTAGCAGGTACTGTCTCACCCTGCCCCGGACCACGGCCTCTGCCCCCTACAGTAATTGAATGCCCACCCCCACGCCCTCGTCCTCGACCCTTAGCCCTGGGGTTCAACATTTTCTGTATATAAGTGTATTATATAAAAAATAAAAAATAAATGGGCCTGCTGTACTGAAACCCACAAACTTGTTCAGTCTGGTTGAATTAAGTGACGTACAGAAAGTGTCACCTGGACAGAAAATACGGATTGGAGTGAGTGTACTGAACTGTGACACACAGAAGGCTTCCACGCAGCTGTGTGAAATGGATTTGTATCACTGAGCTAAAACAACAAAAAAACTATTATTTTTATATATTTTTTTTGTAGTTTTTTTTTTTTGGGAACGTGACGTGCAGAAACATATCGTTTTGCAATCCGTATTGTTTACAAATACGGATTGGAGTGAGTGTACTTAACTGTGACAGACAGAATGGTTCCACGCAGCTGTGTGAAATGGATTTGTATCACTGAGCTAAAACAACAAAAAAACTATTTTTTTTATATATTTTTTTGTAGTTTTGTTTTTTTGGGAACGTGACGTGCAGAAACTATCGTAGAGCCAACTGACACCCTGCTGATGGTGGCTATTTTGACTGCGACCCAGACAAATGTCGCACAGAGAATTTTGGGATCAAGCTATATACGTGACAGCAAAAGACTTGGTTGTATTAAGTGACGTACAGAAAGTGTCACCTGGACAGAAAATACGGATTGGAGTGAGTATACTGAACTGTGACACACAGAATGGTTCCACGCAGCTATGTGAAATGGATTTGTATCACTGAGCTAAAACAACAAAAAAACTATTTTTTTTATATTTTTTTCTGTAGGTTTGTTTTTTTGGGAACGTGACGTGCAGAAACTATCGTAGAGCTAACTGACACCCTGCTGATGGTGGCTATTTGGTTGTATTAAGTGACGTACAGAAAGTGTCACCTGGACAGAAAATACGGATTGGAGTGAGTGTACTGAACTGTGACAGACAGAATGGTTCCACGCAGCTGTGTGAAATGGATTTGTATCACTGAGCTAAAACAACAAAAAAACTATTTTTTTATATATTTTTTTTGTAGTTTTGTTTTTTTGGGAACGTGACGTGCAGAAACTATTGTAGAGCTAACTGACACCCTGCTGACGGTGGCTATTTTGACTGCGACCCAGACAAATGTCGCACAGAGATTTTTGGGATCAAGCTATATACGTGACAGCAAAAGACTTGGTTGTATTAAGTGACGTACAGAAAGTGTCACCTGGACAGAAAATACGGATTGGAGTGAGTGTACTGAACTGTGACAGACAGAATGGTTCCACGCAGCTGTGTGAAATGGATTTGTATCACTGAGCTAAAACAACAAAAAAACTATTTTTTTTATATATTTTTTTTGTAGTTTTGTTTTTTTGGGAACGTGACGTGCAGAAACTATCATAGAGCTAACTGACACCCTGCTGACGGTGGCTATTTGGTTGTATTAAGTGACGTACAGAAAGTGTCACCTGGACAGAAAATACGGATTGGAGTGAGTGTAGTGAACTGTGACAGACAGAATGGTTCCACGCAGCTGTGTGAAATGGATTTGTATCACTGAGCTAAAACAACAAAAAAACTATTTTTTTATATATTTTTTTTGTAGTTTTGTTTTTTTGGGAACGTGACGTGCAGAAACTATCGTAGAGCTAACTGACACCCTGCTGACGGTGGCTATTTTGACTGCGACCCAGACAAATGTCGCACAGAGATTTTTGGGATCAAGCTATATACGTGACAGCAAAAGACTCGGTTGTATTAAGTGACGTACAGAAAGTGTCACCTGGACAGAAAATACGGATTGGAGTGAGTGTACTGAACTGTGACACACAGAATGGTTCCACGCAGCTATGTGAAATGGATTTGTATCACTGAGCTAAAACAACAAAAAAAACTATTTTTTAATATATTTTTTTTGTAGTTTTGTTTTTTTGGGAACGTGACGTGCAGAAACTATCGTAGAGCTAACTGACACCCTGCTGACGGTGGCTATTTTGACTGCGACCCAGACAAATGTCGCACAGAGATTCTTGGGATCAAGCTATATACGTGACAGCAAAAGACTTGGTTGTATTAAGTGACGTACAGAAAGTGTCACCTGGACAGAAAATACGGATTGAAGTGAGTGTACTGAACTTTGACAGACAGAATGGTTCCACGCAGCTGTGTGAAATGGATTTGTATCACTGAGATATAACATTAAAAAAAAAAGGGGGGTTATATATGGCGATAGCTGCACTACTAGTACCAGCCAGCCAACCAAGCCAGGAGACAAAAAAAAAATTTCTTGTAGCCCTTAGAAGGGCTGTTGGGTTCTTTGTGGGTGATTCCTGAACTAAATGCAGGCCCTAACACTCTCCCTGAAACGCAGCAGCTCTATCCCTAACGACATCCAGACAGCATCTGAGCCGAGCACCGCGGCCAGTCAGTAGTATATTCCAGGGTCACCTGATCAGGCCAGCTAACCCCTGCTATCGACATGTAAGGGCCCCACGTGATGCTGGGTGTACCGCAGAGTCTCCTGGCTTGTGATTGGCTGAGTTTATAGGCGCCAAAAATGCACGATGCGGAAGTTGCCATTTCCTCGAGCATGGCGAGATACTCGTCCGAGCAGCGAGCACTTACGAGTACCCTAATACTCGAACGAGCACCAAGCTCGGACGAGTATGCTCGCTCATCTCTAGAGAAGACTGATCAGAGATGCAGCCAAGAGGCCCATGATCACTCTGGATGAACTGCAGAGATCTACAGCTGAGGTGGGAGAGTCTGTCCATAGGACAACAATCAGTCGAACACTTCACAAATCTGGCCTTTATGGAAGAGTGGCAAGAAGAAAGCCATTTATCAAAGATATCCATAAAAAGTCTTGTTTACAGTTTGCCACAAGCCACCTGGGAGACACACCAAACATGTGGAAGAAGGTGCTCTGGTCAGATGAAACCAAAATTGAACTATTTGTAAACAATGCAAAACGATATGTTTGGAGTAAAAACAACACAGCTCATCACGCTGAACACACCATCCCCACTGTCGAACATGGTGGTGGCAGCATCATGGTTTGGGCCTGCTTTTCATCAGCAGGGACAGGGAAGATGGTTAAAATTGATGGGAAGATGGATGGAGCCAAATACAGGACCATTCTGGATGAAAACCTGTTGGAGTCTGCAAAAGACCTGAGACTAGGACGGAGATTTATCTTCCAACAAGACAATGATCCCAAACATAAAGCAACATCTACAATTGAATGGTTCAAAAATAAACGTATCCAGGTCTTAGAATGGCCAAGTCGAAGCCTAGACCTGAATCCAATTAAGAATATGTGGAAAAAGCTGAAAACTGCTGTTCACAAACGCATCCAACCTCAAAGAGCTCGATCTGTTTTGCAATGAAGAATGGGCAAGAATTTCAGTCTCTAGATGTGCAAAACTGATAGAGACATACCCCAAGCGACTTGCAGCTGTAATCGCAGCAAAAGATGGCGCAACAAAGTATTAATGCAAGGGGGCCGAATAATTTTGCACCCCCCACTTTTCAGTTTTATTATTACAAAAAAAGTTTGCATGATCCAATAAATTTCGTTCCACTTCACAATTGTGACCCACTTGTTGTTGATTCTTCACCAAAAATTTAAAATGTTATATCTTTTTGTTTGAAGCCTGAAATGTGGCAAAAGGTTGAAAATTCCAGGGGGCCGAATACTTTCGCAAGGCACTGTATATGTTTCAATCCTGGTATAGCATTCTTATCTGTGACTTGTGTTATTATAATCTCAGTGATTTCACATCACTATGTCTATTATCCCTGCTTTGTGACATTACTGTACACATTACCTCTTTATCTTTGAAATTATCCATTGTCCATGTGATTCCTCTGTATGACAATCACTGGCAATAATGATCTAATGGTCAGCAGCTGTTAAATCGCAATTTTTATGATTTGTTAATGATATGCAAATGATTTAAAAAATGGAAAAAAATATTCAAAACATCTCGCTATTCAGTATCGGGTATGAGCACCTAGTGCAGAAATAGGCACACTTACATGCCGTGGCTAAGTGAGGTTACTAATGGTTGTCTGAGCAATCTTCTGCCACGTTGACTGCTCTTGTGCACACAAATTATCACGATCTGCTGCTGGCAGCTTTCTTGGCAACTGCTGACCAATGACGTCCCCAATATGCTCGATGGCAGACAAGTTCAGAGACACTGCAGGCCATGGTAGCAAGTTTATGCCATGGAGAATGAGCAACATCTGGCCTGGTGTTGTTCTGTTGAAAAACGCCTCCTGAGATACTTTGGAGAAATGGCTTTACCAATAGTTCCATGACCAAACCAATGTAACTCTCGGCTGTTAATGTTCCTGAAATGAAGACTAGTGCAGTCTGGCTACTGTACATTATGGCACCCCACACCATAATCCCAAGAGTAGGACTGGTGTGAAGTTCCCTTGTGAAGGCCTCTTCATGACATTGTCCATGTGGCCTCCAGACCAATCTTTTGATATCATTGTTTCTGAGACAAAAGTGAGACTCATCACTGAAGAGGGTTGACCTCCATTGCTACCTTTCTGTGCACCATGATAGAATTTGGGAGCAGTGGTGTGATGTCAATGAGACACTTGACATCTGGCTCATAGCCCAGTTTAATGCAAATGCCTTCTGATGGTTTGAGTAGACAGTTTTTGCCACCCTAGGGTTGGGATGTGACATCAAATTTCACTTGCAGTACAGAATGGATCATTACGCACCATTCTTCTAATCATATGATTCATCCATGCAGAGGCCTGCCTCTGTGCACCTCTTGCTGTTATTCCAGATTGTTGTTCTCCCAACTACTGGGACACACAATGTTGAACAGTGCGGACATCTCGGCTTCGCGTAGCGATCTGCTGAAGGGATAAACCAAGGTCTGTCAGTTAAAGGATTCTGTCCCTCTCAGTATCCAAAATGTGGCGATAATTGGCACGTCAACTAATGGGAGGAATCACACAATCATCACACACAACTTCTGATTTTTGAAGTTTTATGTGGCTAACCCTCGTCCCGTCTCTGATGTTAGGCAGGTGGGGGCAAAAGGGGAAGCAGCGGCTCCCTGAGCATTACCTACAGACAGGACCACAGCGCAGGAGTGGCGGGTGGGTCCTATGAGAGGCAGAAGTGCGGCTGCCAGTCGGGTTGGCTAGCAAGACAGGGCAGCTACACTTCCCATGCCGCGGCTTTCTAAAGAGAGCCTGCGGCTTTCACATTTGAACGACAGAAGTGTGGCTGCTGCGGCCTGGGATGCCGGTGGCAGGAGGTGGGAGCCCAGTAAGTGCAGCTTGTATGGATTCCACTGCACTGAGTGGAGAGACCACGGTGGGACCATAAGGATATTAGTTTGTGGATGCGGCTAATGGCTGCTCCTAAAGGAGGTCCCCAGTCCTTTCGAGGGATGTTGGGGGGAACTTTGGTAGTGGAGTTGTCTTCCGGTAGTAGCAGAGGTTGCTGCTGGCAGTATAACGAAGGGTGCAAGTTCCTTTCCTGCCGTTTCAAGCACGAGTGCTCCGGGTGTGGAGGTGCCCACAGCCTTTCCCTGTGCTTCAAGCGGGGTAAAGGAAAAGGACAGGAGGCTGCTCAGAAGAGGTCTGACGCCGGTGAGGGTTGAAGAGATGCTGCCCTTTCTAAATAAGTATCCAAATAGGGAGACGGCAGAGTTGTTACGGGCAGGTTTTGTTGATGGTTTTCGCATTCCGTATAGTTCAGTCGGGTCCAGGGTTATCGTATGGAATTTGGTATCGGCGCTGGCTAGGCCGGAAGTGGCTAGGGAAAAGATAGATAAGGAGGTGCAGGCAGGTCGTGTTGCGGGACTGTTTCGGAACATGCCTTTGCAAGGGTTGCGGGTGTCTCTGTTGGGTTTGGTGCCAAAGAAGGAGCCAAATACTGTAAGTTTCGGTTCATTCACCATCTTTCTTATCCGACTGGGAGCTCGGTGAACGATGGCATAGATCAGGAGCTCTGTTCGGTTTCTTAAACGTCATTTGATGATGCAGTCACGTTGGTTCATTGTTTTGTCTAAGGGACGTTGCTGGCAAAAACGGATATTGAGGCGGCGTTCCGTTTGCTGTCAATACATCCGGATAATTTTAATCTGTTGGGATTTAAATGGGAGGGTCAATTTTATGTTGTTTACCCATGGGTTGTGCTATTTCTTGTTCCTTGTTTGAAACTTTTAGTTCCTTTCTGGAATGGGTAGTGAAACTGGAGTCTGAATTCTCGTTTTTGGGGTTCCGTTAGCACCTGAAAAGACGGAAGGGCTGGAAACTTTGGTTAAATTTCTAGGTATTGTTATTGATACATTGGCGAGTAGTAGAGTGGGAGTGGGTTGCAAATTTGTTTTGTGCGTAGGTCCAAGACTGACCCCGAGGGTAGAGGAATACGTTTTTTGCTGTGGTCCTTAGCGGGATCGGCAGTTTTTCCGGTATGCTGCTCTGTTGAGTTCTTGTTGTTGCAACCTGAGGTTTCAGGACCACTGTTGGTACATCAGAACGATATGGCTCTGTCTTGCTTTCAGTTTGTGGTGGTTTTTAGAAAATGTTTAGCTGAATTTAGGTGTACCCGTGTGGTTGCATGTTTATTGATAGTCTTTTTTTCTGTTGTTGCAGGGTCTGCCCCGTGCTTAGCCTGGATCTTTGGTCATTCCTACATGTATTGGGGGGGCCCAAAGAGCGAATATTCATAGGAGTGGAAGGTAGTTGGGTTTTGAGGCCAGCGAGTTACAGGTTCGGTGGATTGGCCTACATGGTTGTGAGAACGAGTGCTTCCTGAATTTTGTTTTTATGTTTCGTTAAATCGTCCTCCAGATATTGTGGTGTTGTATGCAGGAGGGAACGATTTGGGGATATGTCGCTCCAGGGATGTCATTCGGGATATTAAGTTGCATTTATTACGGGCAAAATTTAACAAAGCACGGGCAAAAATTAACAAAGAGGTGGGTCGCTTTGTGAGGGGACAAGGAGGGTTTGTGGTTCGGCACAAGGATTTGGAGGAGGCGTCGACACTATTTTTGCGGAAGGATGGTGTTCATCTGAATGATGTGGGGATGAACCTGTGAGCTTTGGGCTTACAGGACGGTTTGGAGACGGCCTTTAAGGTGTGAAGGGGTGAACATAGGTGAGGTGACACCGATGTTTGTCTGGTGGCAGATAAAGGGGGGGGGGGGGATCCTGGGAGGCAAAGCTTGGAACTAGGTGCATGGCTCTCTTTGGGCGTGCATCTGGGAGGTTTGTGGTGAAAGCTGGGTGTGGTTTGTGGTGAAAGCTGGGGCTTCTGTTTGGGCTAATAGCCCTGCATGGGTATAATTTCGAGGAGTTGGTGCCCTTGGGTCGGAGAGTGCGGCCGAGGGTAAAGTTGTACTACTGTATAAGTGGAGGTTCGCGAGTGGCAAATACAGTTTACTTGCCTTCTAGGATCCCTTCGCATCATGAGTATTCTGGGGACAGGAAGTGGGGGAAAGTTACAGGTTGGATTTAATGTTAGCACTGTTTATAAGATATTTGTACAAGTTTATGGTAATAATTGTATTATTAATAAATTTGGCCGCTACGGCCTTTTACACCAAGTCAAGCTAAAAGGGAACCTGTCAGCTCCGAAACACCCCCTGAACTAGAGTAATCGGTGTATAGTGATGCTGAATCCGAATATGTAAGTTTTATCTTCATACTCACTTCCATTCCGTTGCTGTGCTCCCACAAACCGGCAGTAAAATATATTGAGAGGACTCTCCATTATGTGAGTGAGCACTGGAGTCCACTGAGTGCATTTTACTGCAGGTTTGTGGGAGCACAACATCAGAATGGAAGCGAGTATGAAGATAAAAATTACATAACCAGATTCGACGTCACTTACACTGTACACCGCTTACTCTAGTTCAGGGGGTGTTTCGGAGATGACAGGTTCCCTTTAAGTGTTTTTATTGGGGCTTATGATACAAAAGGAGGAAGTCATAGTGAAACCTGTTATCGCCTCCATTTTGCATAACCTTACGGCTTGTCCTTCTTGATGTTGCAGTTATAATTTTGAGGAGTGTACATAAAAAAAATGTAGTACTGTTTTTTATGTACGTTACAAATTCCCTCTTTGCCAGTGCCCCCTGCACTTTCTCTTGTTTTCCCTGTTTTAGAGAAATTAGTCTTTGATTCCATATGTTACTGGTCCTGTAATCCTGTGCATGCACTGGTGAATCTTCAGTCAGTGCATGCACAGTTAGCATTTGAACATTGAGGAAAGACAAGTTATGTGTACTGTGCATGTGCTGTTTTCTACATAGACCCCTGGGTCTCACCCTTTCACCCCAGATGGAGTTCTGGACTTCTTTGCAGGGACCACCATTGGCTGCCTGTAGGAGTAGTCTCTCTTTAGAGGCTGCTGACCCATGGCAGTTAAGAGACAGCAATGCATAGCATAGTGGGGCACGCAAAAGCATGATCAGTTAGCAAGCCAAGGTCAGTACAGGCAGAGTATGTGCAATATGGTAATCAAGCAATAGGTCACATTCACAGGACTAGACAAGCTAGGAAGTGCAGGCACTTTCCCATAGGGCAAGACACCCTATATACTCCAGGTAATGCTGCCATTGGCTGGAGAAAGATTAGCCCATGTCCACTGGCCCTTTAAGAGCTGGGAAGAGCACATTTGCACAAGCTAAAGGAGTATTTGTACAAGTTAAGGGAGTATACACCAGGAAGCAGGTTGGATACAGTAGATGAAAAGTGGTCCAGCGGGGAGGGTAAGTAATCCAGTGGCTTTGACCGCCAAGAGAAAAGATCCTGATAGGAGCAGACAACTGGAATCACAGTAACCCTCCCCCCTTTACACCACTGAGATTTTCTGAAAAGAGCTGGTGCATTGATGTTCTTGGCAGACTCCCAAAATCACTACTGTAGACCAAATTATATTCAATTCAGCAGATAGAAAGGTTTTTTCCCCAAAATTCTTGACATCCAGTATGCACTTTACCTCAAACTCAACTACAGGACCAACTGGAGAGGGAGCAGAGACTGAAAACCTAGAGTGGCATTTGAGTACCAACAGTTTGAGATTTAAAACGTGGAAGGAATTGGAAATGTGCAGAGAAGATGGAAGGTGTAATTTGCAACAGACAGGATTGATCTGTTTCAGAACTTCAAAAGGACCAAAGAATTGAGAAGTGAACTTGTGGGCAGAAGTGTAGCTAGGCTTTCCTGCACTCGGGGCAAGGATTCAAATTTGCGCCCCCCCCAACTTACATAAAAAGATGGCAATTAAGCTATGCATGCCGCGGCAATATTTTTTTGCACTAAGTCACTTCTCTCACCTAAAATCTATCACAGGGTACACGACGGTACCAACACACCTTGCTATAAATTAAAGAACCAGCTGGTCCTACCTCATCCAGGGTGTCGCTGGCGCCGTCGTGATGTCCGCTGGATCCGGATCAAGGTCCCTGTGGTGATAGAGAAAAAAGAATAATCACATAAGGAAGGGATGGTGACTGTACCTGGTAAATACCTAGCAGGGAGCAATGTAAGACCGAGCCATCCCAATGTATAACAGGGTAATATAGGGCATTTCCCCTTAGTGCCGCCACACAGTACTAATGCCCACCTTGTGGCCCCTTCACAATAGTTATGTCCTCTTTGTGGCCCCTCACAGTAGTTATGCCCACCTCTGTGCCCATCATAGTATGTATGCCCAGTTTATACCCGCTCACTGTAGTTATGCCCAGATACATGCCCCTCACAGTAGTTATGCCAGATTATATGCCCCCCTCACTGTAGTTATGCCAGATTAATTATATGTCCCCTCACTGTAGTAATGTCACATTAGGTGCCCCCTCACTGTAGTAATGCCAGATTAATTATATGCCCCCCTGACTGTAGTAATGCCAGATTAATTATATGTCCCCCTCACTGTAGTAATGCCAGATTTATTATATGCTCCCTCACAGGTGCCCCTCACTGTAGTAATGTGACATTAATATATGCTCCCTCACAGGTGCTTCCTCACTGTAGTCTTGTCCCCTTTTGCCTCCAGTCTTTATAAAAAAAAAAAATACATACTTCCCTGATGACGCGCTCCCTCACATTGTGCCGCTGGCTGTGCCAGAGGCCCACTCCCGGGCTTTCAGCGCTCCTCCCACAGCTAGCAGCGCGATGTGCCACCTGCAGGGGGAGCGCTGGAGCTTGGAAGAACAGTGAAGCAGGGAGAGGAGAGGCCTCCCTGCTTCACTATGTAAACGAGCCGCTCGGCAGTCACAAGAACTGCTGGGCGAGTGCGCCCCCCCGCCTCTGCACCCGGGGCACATGCCCCGTATGCCCCCCCTCGCTACGCCCCTGCTTGTAGGAGTGTACTTTCAAATGGATGTTTCTGGAGGACAGCTACACTTTTTGCCCCAATGAAAAAGTGCACAGGTGACCTACCTCTCTGGTCAGCAAATCTCTTCATGCGAGCAGTTGCCTGGATCAGGGAAGATTTAATCTCCTGCCAGATCTCAAGAAAGTCATCAAGAATGACTGGATAAGTCAGGGTTAACAATCCTGACTTTGCCCTTGTAGGAAGCTAGGAGATTAACCTAGGTCCACCCCAGTTACAGTGCCTTGCAAAAGTGTTCTGCCCCCTAGAACTTTTTAAACTTTTGCCACATTTCAGGCTTCAAACAAAAAGATATAACATTTAAAATTTTTGGTGAAGAATCGACAACAAGTGGGTCACAATTGTGAAGTGGAGCAAAATTTATTTGATCATTTAAACTTTTTTTGTAATAATAAAACTGAAAAGTGGGGCCTGCAAAATTATTCGGCCCATTTACTTTCAGTTCAGAAAACTCACTCTAGAAGTTCATTGAGGATCTCTGAATGATCCAATGTTGTCCTAAATGACTGATGAAGATAAATAGAATCCACCTGTGTGTAATCAAGTCTCCGTATAAATGCACCTGCTCTGTGATAGTCTCAGGCTTCTGTTTAAAGCACAGAGAGCATCATGAAGACCAAGGAACACACCAGGCAGGTCCATGATACTGTTGTGGAGAAGTTTAAAGCCGGATTTGGATACCAAAAGATTTCCCAAGCTTTAAACATCCCAAGGAGCACTGTGCAAGCGATCATATTGAAATGGAAGGAGTATCAGACCACTGCAAATCTACCAAGACCCGGCCGTCCCTCTAAACTTTCATCTCAAACAAGGAGAAGACTGGTCAGAGATGCAGCCAAGAGGCCCATGATCACTCTGGATGAACTGCAGAGATCTACAGCTGAGGTGGGAGAGTCTGTCCATAGGACAACAATCAGTCGAAAACTTCACAAATCTGGCCTTTATGAAAGAGTGGCAAGAAGAAAGCCATTTATCAAAGATATCCATAAAAAGTCTTGTTTACAGTTTGCCACAAGCCACCTGGGAGACACACCAAACATGTGGAAGAAGGTGCTCTGGTCAGATGAAACCAAACTCGAACTTTTTGGAAACAATGCAAAACGATATGTTTGGCGTAAAAGCAACACAGCTCATCACCCTGAACACACCATCCCCACTGTCAAACATGGTGCTGGCAGCATCATGGTTTGGGCCTGCTTTTCATCAGCAGGGACAGGGAAGATGGTTAAAATTGATGGGAAGATGGATGGAGCCAAATACGGGACCATTCTGGATGAAAACTTTGTCAGGGAGTCTGGGGGTTTGGGAAGGATGGCAGACCCTGAGCTCCCCACAACCCCTGTCCCTGCCTATTGCCCCCCTACGCTAGATCGTAGGGCAACAACTGGACGACAAAACCCTCTACTGGCTAGGGAGCGGGGAGTTGGAAGGACATAGAGACTAAACAAACACGTAACACAGAAGAGTAGTTAACAGTCCAAGGTTGGCAACGAGAGATCATAAACAGGCAAAATCACAATCCAAGAGCAAGTCCAAAATACAGGCCGGGGTCAAACACAGGAGAGTAGAAGGTACCAAATCAGCAGGCTGAAGGCGAAGTCCAAGATACGAATCCACAGGTCAAACACAGGAATCAAGCACAAGGTTAAACGCTGGTGATGAGCCACAAAGGACAATCAAACACTGGCAATGCACTGGAGGGAGAGAGGAGTATTTAAGCAACCAGAGATCCCACCCCTGTGCTCTGAATGGACCAAGCTCCAGAAGCCCGATCATCCACACCTGAGAATTAACCCAACATGGACAGGACAAAACATGAGGCCGGGTGTCGACTTCCTAGCAGATGAGTAGAAGTGGGAATAGGGTTAGCAAGAGACTAGGCGTCGACTGGTTAAGCCAAATTCACACTGAGTGTACGAACTCTAACAGTACCCCCCCTTCTACGGGGGGGGGACACTGGACCCCTAACACCTGGAGCAGGTTTCTCAGGAAATACCCTGTGGAATTGGCAGACTAGTTGAGGAGCATGAACATGTCGGGCTGGCACCCAGGTTCTATCCCCTGAACCAAAGCCCTTCCAATCCACCAAATATTGGACTGACCTTTGTACTTGCCTAGAGTCAAGAATTTTAGACACCTCAAACTCAAGTTCTCCTTGAACCAGACTTGGTGAAGGAGGGTTTTTGCATGGGATGACAGACGGACAGAATTTTTTTAACAAACTTTTATGAAACACATTATGAATTTTGAGAGAATCTGGTAAGGACAACCTATAGGCAACCGGATTGATAACCTGTAAAATAGTAAAAGCACCAATGAAGCGCGGTGCTAACTTGAGTGACGGAACCTTCAGTTTCAGATTTTTTCTGGACAGCCATATCTTATCCCCAGCAAAATATGGAGAAGTGAGTGACCGTCTTTTATTAACAGCCTGAAGATTCCTTTGAATCTGGGACCAGACTGAGCTCAGTTGTTGGGAGGTAAATTCTGCCTGAGGATTGTCAGAAACAAAAGGTGCTAAAAAAAAAAAAAATTTGAGGATGAAAACCATAATTGAAATGAAAAGTAAAAGGAGTGGTTTTAGTGGAAGCATTGACATGATTATTTATGGCAAACTCAGCTAATGACAAAAATTCTGACCAAAGGTGCTGATTATCAGGAACATACAAACGCAGGTATTTAAGAAGTTCTTGATTTATCCTCTTGGTTTGACCATTAGTTTCTGGGTGAAACCCGGAGGAAAACGACAAACTAATATCAAGATTTTTGCAGAATTCTTTCCAGAACCTTGCTACAAATTGGACCCCACGGTCAGACACAATATTTTACTGGAATACCGTGGAGCAGGACAATATGATCAATAAACAAGGTAGATAGAGTTTTAGCATTGGGTAGTTTTTTTCAACGGGATGAAGTGACACATTTTAGAAAACCTGTCGACGACCACCCAAACCACTGAGTAACCTTGAGAGATTGGTAGATCGGTTACAAAATCCATTGAGACATGGGTCCAAGGTTTAGATGGAATGGGTAAAGGACACAACTGACCCTCAGGACGTCTCCTGGGGTTCTTACCTCTAGCACATATTTGACAAGCTGTAACAAATGCAACCACGTCTCTGGCCCAGTGAGGCCACCAGTACAACCTAGAGAGTAATTCCTTAGTAACTCTGACCCCTGGATGTCCTGTGAGAGGTGCACAGTGGGTCTCCTCCAACACTTTTAACCGGAGATGTAACGGAACAAAAAGTTTGCCTTATGGAAGGTCTTTGGGAGCATGATTTTGAGCAGACAAAATTTGAGAGGAAAGGCTGGAGGAGACCGCTGCTATGACTACCCCAGGAGGGAGAATATTTTCAGGTTCAGATTCCAGGAAGTCAGAGATACCAAAGCTATGAGATAAAGCGTCAGCCTTTAAGTTCTTTGACCCTGGACGGAATGTTACAACAAAGTTAAAACGGGAAAAGAAGAGCTTGACTGGGATTCAATCTTTTAGCGTTATCTAAGTATACCAAATTTTTGTGGTCAGTCAAAACAGTAAACTGGTGGGTAGCTCCCTCTAAGAGGTTCGTCCATTCTTCTTCGAACACCAATTTGATGGCTAACAATTCCCGGTTACCAATATCATAGTTTTTTTCTGTACAGGAAAACTTTTTAGAGAAAAAGGCACAAGGTCTTAAATTCGTAAAGGTAGCTGGCCCCTGAGACAAAACAGCCCCTACCCCATGCTCAGAAGCGTCAACCTCCACAATAAACAGTTTGTTGAGGTCGGGCTGGACTAGGACTGGTGCTTTAGTAAAAGACAACTTCAGAGAGTTAAAGGCTTCATTGCTGAGGTGGACCAAGACACTACATCCGCCCCTTTCTTTGTGAGGTCCGCCAAAGGTTTGGCTATTATCGAAAAGTTTTTAATAAATTTACGATAATAGTTGGCGAAGCCCAAGAAGCGTTGTAGTGCCTTTAGACTGGTGGGACGAACCCATTCCGTGATGGCCTTCACCTTTACTGGATCCATCTGAACATCATGTGGAGTCAAAATGTAACCCAGAAAAGAAATCTTTTGTGTACCAAAGATGCATTTTTCAAGTTTTAGCAAACAAGTTATGCGACCTCAATCTTTGAAGAACTGTTCGAAGATGAGAGCAATGGGATTCCCAATCATGTGAAAACACTAGAATGTCATCAAGATATACAACTACAAAATGACCAATGATATCTTGAAAAACATTGTTCATTAATCCCTGGAAGACTGCTGGGGCATTACAGAGCCCAAAGGGCATCACCAAGTATTCAAAGTGCCCAAATGGGGTGTTGAAGGCTGTCTTCCACTCATCCCCTTCTCTGATTCGAATCAAGTTATAAGCCCCCCGCAGGTCTAGTTTAGAGAACCAAGTGGCACCTGAAACTTGATTCAAGAGATCGGGAATGAGAGGGAGTGGGTACTGTTTTTTTACAGTAATCTTGTTTAGTTCCCTGTAATCAATGCATGTGCACAGGCCACCATCCTTCTTCTCAACAAAGAAGAAACCGTCTCCTGTAGGGATTCAGAGGGACGGATATGACCAATTGCAAGACTGTGCTGAATGTATTGCTTGAGGGAATCTCTCTCCGGGACGGTAAGATTGTAGATGCGACCTTTAGGTAATTTGCGTCCCGGGTACCAAATCGATCTTACAATCACCGTCCCGATGAGGAGGCAGAATTTCAGACAAGGTTTTAGAAAAGACATCCTTAAAATCAAGTATATATTCAGGCAGATCAAGTTCAGAGCAAGCAGAAGAATTGATAGAGAGAGAGGTCAGATGACTGGTGCACTGTGGACCCCATTTGATTAGGTTGGCAGTACACCAATCAATTACAGGGTTATGTTTTATTAACCAAGGGAGACCCAAAATTAAATCAACAGATAATCTTTTCATAACTAGGAAGGTACACATTTCCGAATGTAGTGAACCTATAGTGAGTTTCATCAGGGGTCTGGAACTTAACTAGCCCCTCTAACGGGGGGGGTGGAGTCAACACTTGTGACATGGATACTGGGAGACAGGGACACCAGCGAGTCAACCAATTTGGAAACAAAGGAAAAATTTATAAAGTTTGCCAAGGCCTTGCCTTCACAGGTTTGGGAGTTAAATTGCAGGGAGAAGAGCAAAAAATTATTTTTATTATTCACAGGAAGTACCTGTGCTCCTAAAAAACCTTCCCTTCTGTCTTCTAGGAGCGAGAGTTTTTCCTGCAGGTCTTTTGGTGCAGGAACTGACCCGGTGGCCCTTGTCTCTGCAGTAAAGGAACAGGTTATTCCTTAGGCAATAGTCCCTCAGTTGTTTAGGGGACATCTCTCCAAGTTCCATAGGTTCATCTGTGGAAGTAAACACAGGTTGGGATCGGATGGGGGAAAAATAAGAAGACACAGACACTCGAGCAGTACTAGATCGGTCTGGACGTCTTGACCTAAGGCGTTGGTCAGCCCTGATGGCAAGGGCCATAGCTTCCTCTAGGGTACTGGAATCAGGATAACCTATGAGGAGATCTTTAAGGCCATCTGTGAGGCCTGCTAAATAGAGGTCTTTTAAAGCTGAGTCATTCCATTTAGACTACCATTTAGTGCACCATTGCCGGAACTGGGTATTATAATCCTCTGCAGTCTGTTTTCCTTGTCGGAGAGACATCAACTAGAGACAGCTACTCGGTCAGGTTCATCATAGATCTTCCCCATAGCCAAGAAGAAGGGGTCTAGGGATTGCCTTTCCCTGGAATCAGGAGGAAGGGAGAAGGCCCATATCTGCAGATCACCTCGGAGGCGGGAGATGACCACTTCTACCTTCTGAACTTTGGAGCCAGAGGACTGAGGGCGAAGATCGAAGAACAGCTTGCAGCTCTCCCGGAATGTAAAGAACTGCTTACGATCTCCAGAGAAGAAGTCTGGCAAGGTGGCACGGGGCTCTGAGAGCATTACTGGAGGTGGAGCTGGAGCTGGTGCTGCAGCCTGAGCCTGTTCTTGTAGGTGCAAACGGTGTGAAAGTCCTTGCACCAGTTCAGTGAGGGTCTGAACCTGGTTGACGAGAGCCGTCATGGGATCCATTGGAGGTCTTAGAGTGGCCGGTCTGATTACAGGTGGTGATTTTTTCTGGGCCAGTGTTTCTGTCAGGGAGTCTGGGGGTTTGGGAAGGATGGCAGACCCTGAGCTCCCCACAACCCGTCCCTGCCTATTGCCTCCCTACGCTAGATGGTATGGTGACAACTGGATGACAAAACCCTGTACTGGCTAGGTAGTGGGGAGTTGGAAGGACAGACTAAACAAACACATAACACAGAAGAGTAGTTAACAGTCCGAGGTTGGCAACGAGAGATCATAAACAGGCAAAATCACAATCCAAGAGCAAGTCCAAAATACAGGTCGGGGTCAAACACAGGAGAGTAGAAGGTACCAAATCAGAAGGCTGAAGGCAAAGTCCAAGATACGAATCCACAGGTCAAACACAGGAATCAAGCACAAGGTTAAACGCTGGTGATGAGCCACAAAGGACAATCAAACACTGGCAATGCACTGGAGGGAGAGAGGAGTATTTAAGCAACCAGAGATCCCACCCCTGTGCTCTGAATGGACCAAGCTCCAGAAGCCTGATCATCCACACCTGAGAATTAACCCAACATGAACAGGACAAAACATGAGGCCGGGCGTCGACTTCCTAGCAGATGAGAAGAAGTGGGAATAGGGTTAGCAAGAGACTAGGCGTCGACTGGTTAACACAGCCAAATTCACACTGAGTGTACAAACTCTGACAAACTTGTTGGAGTCTGCAAAAGACCTGAGACTAGGACGGAGATTTATCTTCCAACAAGACAATGATCCCAAACATAAAGCAAAATCTACAATGGAATTGTTCAAAAATAAACGTATCCAGGTCTTAGAATGGCCAAGTCAGAGTCCAGACCTGAATCCAATTGAGAATATGTGGAAAGAGCTGAAAACTGCTGTTCACAAACGCTCTCCATCCAACCTCAAATAGCTCGAGCTGTTTTGCAAGGAAGAATGGGCAAGAATTTCAGTCTCTAGATGTGCAAAACTGATAGAGACATACCCCAAGCGACTTGCAGCTGTAATCGCAGCAAAAGGTGGCGCAACAAAGCATTAATGCAAGGGGGCCAAATAATTTTGAACGCCTTACTTTTCAGTTTTATTATTACAAAAAAAGTTTAAATGATCCAATAAATTTCGTTCCACTTCACAATTGTGACCCACTTGTTGTTGAATCTTCAACAAAAATGTAAAATGTTATATCTTTTTGTTTGAAGCCTGAAATGTGGCAAAAGGTTGAAAAGTTCCAGGGGGCCGAATACTTTCGCAAGGCACTGTAAGTGTATGAGTCTAGGGAGAAGAGCTACATGTGCGTATTCCGTGGAGAATCAAAAGGTTCAGATAATTTTCCAGCACTTGGTTAATATGTTCCACCTGCTCATTGGACTGAGGATGATTTGAAGATGAGAAATCTACAGTGAAGCCTCTAGAACTTGCATGTTAATTAAACTTCCCAATCAGAAACAATGTACTGAAGCAAACCATGAAAAATGTGCTTGATGAATATATTAGCAAGATGAACAATGGTACGAGGATCAGTCAGGGGAACAAAATTAGCCGTTTTGCAGAAACGGTGAACAAATACCCACATCATTGTGCAACCAGAGAATGGTGAAAAAGTCTGAAGCAATATGTTTCCACAGAGAATCTGGCACAGGCTAAGGATCGAGAATACCCCATAGGTCTCTGACAAAAGGACTTATTTTGTGCAAATGTGGCATGGGAGGCAACATAGTCACAGACATCCCAGGAAGGCATAATCCACTAGTAGAGTCGAAAAACAAAGACATGAGCAACAGACATAATCAATGTGAGATCAATGATGAGCTGAGGCCTGGTTTGTAGTGTCAAAGGAACGTTAAAGAGGCCCTGGAAAAAAACCTAAAAGTGGCCCCAGATACCACAGTGGAGCACAAAATACTGTCTAAATTAATTAATGCTGAGAGCATTAGATCTTTATGTGCCTGTCTTTTGGCCAAGAGGAGGGTTTAGGTGGCCCTCTGGGCATCAGCCCACCCGGGAATTTCCCTGTAGGGATTTATGGCTAGTCCACCCATGACCGAGGGGGACAGAATAGAGTATAGTTCTTAGACAGGCTGAGGTTAGTGCAGGCAGAGTTTGTTCAATCTGGTAAACTGGAAATAAGTTAAGACAGGCAGCACAGAGTTATTATGGGAGAAAGGCAGACGTCATGTGAGGCAGCAGAAGGTCAAATCCAGCAAACAAGCAGAGGTTGAGCATGGGGAATAAGAACTGAAAGGAAGTGTACATTCATAGGGACTAGTTGCATAAAGTATACACTGTGGCGGCATCAACTGCCCTAGACCCCTGCAGTCACCTGCCTCTCTGCACCCTCTTCAGGGCGACCCTGTGCCCCCCTCACCCCCCCAGTGGGGATCAGTTAACCCTATAGGTCCCAGCCTCATAGAATCGGAAGATCACATGGGAGCTTCCCCCTCCATGTTGCGGTATGCTGTCCCCACGCCAGCCTGTTCCCCTAGCCAGGACCCTGACCTTGGACAAGGTTCTCCCTCTAGACCACCATCGCCCTTTCAAGCTCTGGTCATCGAAGTAACGGCTACCTGTCGCTCTGAAATTTCTGCTGTACGGCGCGATTTGCTTTCTATAACCAACCGAGTGGACACCCTTGAAAAAGCCCACACTCTTACAAGGGCGACTGTCTCCCAACTCCACACCTCAATTAGCTCACAGGTGGCGGAATTCTGTGAAATTCAGAGACACCTAGAAGACCTGGACAATCGGGGTCGGAGAAACAACATCAGAATTCGTGGTCTCCCAGAACCCCAAGATACCGAAAACTTACAGGAAACTCTGGACGCTCTCTTTAATCAAATTATGGGAGACCCCCCGTCCTTTACCACCAAATTAGACAGGGTTCATAGAGCCCTACAGCCCAAAGGCTTGTCTCCGCAACCTAGAGATGTTATTTGCTGTGTGCACGATTTTGTTCGGAAGGAAGCCATTATGGGGAAAGTTCGAGATGCACGTAATCTGGACTTCCAAGGGGCCCGTGTCCAATTGTACCAGGACTTGTCTTGGATTACCTTACAAAAACGTAGACATTTACGTCCCCTACTGGACACTCTTCGGTCCCGTCACATCCCGTATCGTTGAGGGTTTCCTTTTGCCCTGATTGTCCGTAAAAATGGTTGACCTATCTATCTCCGCTCCTACGTGGATCTAGATTTCTTATGCGCTGTCTTGGATCTGCCGACCCCGGATCTGACGGATTGGGAGATCCCTGCAATCTCCCTGCCCCCACCGCTGACCTGGCAAACCCTGGGGAACCCCAAGTGTCGACGACTACCCTCACCTAAGATACCTGTGGAGGCTCCGGAGGAATCATCCCCCGCTGCACGAAGATCACAGTCTGCGTTGCTGACTCCTCATCGCTGACCTTTTGCAGACTCGACCTGCTGTCCTTAGCTGCCTTTTTGGGACTTCACGGTTTAAACGCCCGGGGCCCACTCTTGGTGTTGCCCTCGTTGTCATGGATGTTGCTGTGGCAGCCCTGGAAATACTCAGTGCCTTTTCTTTTGCACAGTTGCGAATAGTTAGACCTTCGTTGTTATCTGATAGTATTCCTACCCTATCGGGTTTTGCTGGGTTTTTTCTGACCCTCTTTTTTGGGGCGCGACTACCTCGGACCTCCCTTCTTTCTTTTCCTAGGGATCCGTAAGTCCGTTCTGCTGATTGGTACTCAGCAGAATCAGCCCCATCTCAGACCTTCTCTCCCTTTTTTGAGACATTGGTCTGTTTTTTCTACTTAATTGATTTTTACTCTTTGTAGTTTGCTTGTTTGTCTCTTCTACTGGAGTCGGTGTCTATCCCAACCTTCCCTACTGTTTCCCTCCTCCACCCTCTACTCCCTTACCCGCCATTCTCTTTTCTAGCAATCTCCTGACCTCCCACGCAGAAACAGCCTAGAATTTGCTCTATATACTGACGGTAGGATCGCATAGCCGTTAGACACCTGACAACCTTAGGGTGAGTTAACCTTGTCAAGGGACTGGGGTCCAACACAAAAAGGAGACTAGTTCTTCGTGAGCTACGCTCCTTGCGTGCAGACGTCGCCTTTTTGCAGGAGACCCAATTCGACCAGACGGGAACCTTTAACTTCGCCAAACACTACTACCCTCATGCCTATCTAGCTAACCACTCACGCTGGAAAGCAGGGGTTGCCATCTTACTCTCTTGCCCTATCTCCATAACGACCTCCCACATTGACCCCGCTGGTCGGTACATTATTCTGGAAGGTACTTACCAGGAGCGTCCTATCGTATTATGCAATCTTTACGCCCCTAACACTTCCCAGTTATCGTTTGTACGCAAGGTTTTTAGTCGGCTCCATACTTTACCCCTCGCGGCTTGGATTATTGGAGGAGACTTTAACGTGGTCTTCTCTGAGTCTGCAGACAGGCTTTCACTTTCGCCTACCACATCTTCTCAATTCTCGTCGCGTCTAGCGAGGGATTTTTGCAGCACGATATGTAAATCTGCTCTTTTTGACCTCTGGAGGATTGATAATCCTACCAGTCGAATGTTTACCTTTTACTCTCCCCCCCATCAACTACATACCAGGATAAATTAGTCTTAAATGCCCTCACCCTGAAATTGCTTCAAGAAGTTACAATTGGACCTATTTCGTGGTCAGATCATGGTCAGATCATGCTCCTGTCACACTTACTCTCACCCCTCGACCCAAGCCACCCTCTACGTGCCACTGGCGCCTTAATGATTACCTGTTGAAACCACTACCTACTCGTACTGAAATTAAGCAATATATCCAAACGTATTTTATGGAAAACACGAACTCGGTTCCCTCCTTGGCCACGTTGTGGGAAGCCCATAAGGCAGTTGTGCGAGGCCAATGTATTAAGGCCTCTCGCCTTAAAAAGGATAGATTACATCGAACATAAGAGCTTACGGCTCAAATTGTTTCCTTACAAGTCCGACTACAGGCCAGACCCAGTCTTGCCCTCCTGAAAGAGTTGGTGGCTGCCTGAGCTAAACAGAAAGACATGGCCACACACAAAGTTGAACGTCTGTTGTTGTACTCCAGACAGCGCTTCTATGAAAAGGGCAATAAAGCCCATATAATTATGGCTAGACAGCTTAGAGACACGGTAGCTAAGGGTACTCCTCAGGCGGTTAAAGACTCCTCTGGCTGCTCCCAATACCACCCTACTGCTATAGCTCGCTGTTTTCAGGAATACTATGCCCAATTATATAATTTGAAATCTACTAACCAACATCCCCCCCCCCAATATCCCAAATACAGGAATACCTGAGCTCTTGTTACCTCCCTAAGCTCTCGCCGGAAGCAGTGACCCTACTGAACGCTCCTTTTACTGTGGAGGAGCTAAACAAGGTGATTAAAGGTCTACCGGCGCGTAAGTCCCCCGGCCCGGACAGTTTTACCGACCTATATTATAAGATATTTGGAGCGGAACTTTCCTCTCACCTCCTGGCCCTTTATAATTCGCTTCTTCAGGGCTCTCCGATCCCTTCCACTATGCTGGCCTCCCATATTGTAGTGATTCCCAAACCAGGCAAAGACCCGCAGGACTGTAAAAGTTATAGGCCAATTTCGTTGTTAAATGCTTATTTAAAGATTTTTACCCGTATCCTTGCTGTATGCCTGAATGCATGGCTTCCCACCCTGATCCATAAAGATCAAGTGGGTTTCATTCCGTGCCATCAGGGAGAGGACAACACCCGAAGGGTTCTTAATTTAATTGATCTGGCTAACCGCACTGATACACTGGTGGTGATTTTAAGCCTTGATGCAGAAAAGGCCTTTGACCGCATTGATTGGTCTTTTCTATTTGAGACCCTTCGGGTGTTTGGTATCTCTGGTCCATATCTACAAGCCTATATTCAACCCCTTCTGCTTTGGTCAGACTCCCACACTGTTCCTCTACATCATTCACTATTTCGGCACACGTCAGGGATGCCCCCTATCACCGTTGATCTTCGCCCTATGTATAGAACCCCTTGCCGCCCAGATTAGATTGAATCCAGATATTCAAGGTCTTAAGGTCCGTGATAGGGAATTTAAAATCTCCCTATATGCAGATAATGTGCTCCTCACACTAACCAAACCCCACATCACGTTGCCCAACTTACAAGCAGCCCTTCTGAAATATGGGTCCCTCTGGCTATAAAGTCAACACCTCTAAAACAGAAGCCCTGCCCATCCTTATACCCGACATGGACCTTCAAAGACTTAAAAGCAATTTTCCTTACCGGTGGACAGCAGAGGCTTTAAAATACTTGGGAGTTTTTATAAGTCCTTCTTACTCCTCCCTCTACGCTAAAAATTTCCCCCCTCTTTTTAGAGAACTTAAAGCCCTCCTCCATAAATGGAAGCCCTTGTTCTTATCCCTTTTAGGTCGGATAGCGGCGGTAAAAATGTCACTACTCCCGAAGCTGCTATACTATTTTGAGACGCTTCCCGTACGTGTTCCCATGTCGGAACGTATGCAACAGGCTATTCTTGATTTTATATGGCAAGGCAAACTCCACCGCATCCCGCGTCAAGTTATGCTTACAGCTATAGACAGAGGTGGTCTTTCAGTCCCCAATGTATTGCACTACTACTACTGGGCTACTCATCTGCGTGTAATACCGTTCTGGGCCTCACACTTGGCGTACACCAAATGGGAGGAAATAGAAAAACTGTGGCTCGCCCCTATGCACCCGAATACCTTGTTGTGGCAACAAATTCCGGTATCATCTCACCCCTCGTTGCTAGGACCAATGACCTTTATAAAACATATCTGGGACTCTTGCCACAAACGCTTTGCCCTCGCTTCCAAGCACTCGTCAATAATATCCCTCCTATATAACCCCGCAATACCATCTAGTTTGAACGCTCCCATGGTGCGTGTTTGGTCATCGTTGGTTCTCTTTCGAATAGCTGATGTTGTGGATGCCACCACCTTGACATTCAAATCTTTCGAACAATTGCAAGAAGACGCTAACTTGCCGAAGCTAGAAAGTTTCCATTACCTACAGATCCATCACTATGTAAGCACTACCTTTGGATCACTTCAAGTCTCCAACCCCACTAGGTTCGAACGTCTATGCCGCCTGGGCACCGATACTAAAGGTTTAATTTCCATAATTTACCGCCTCTTAGCCAACCCGACAGAAGGGCATCTCCCTCATCATAAATATATGTACAAGTGGTCCAATGACGTTGGTTCTCCTATCTTCCACTCAGCCTGGCAGACCATTTGGAACAGAGCAGCGTAATCCTCTATCTGCACCACTTATAAGGAAATGCAGTATAAGCTGCTTATGCACTGGTACCATACACCGGCCCTCCTACACTCCCTGAACCCGGCCATTCCATCGGTCTGCTGGCGTTGCATGGGGGACATTGGAACCTTATATCATATATTCTGGACATGCCCCCTAATTACCCCATTTTGGGAGGGCGTCAGAGACATAATACAATCACTTCTCTCGACATCTGTGGCCTTGGATTTAAAGATCTATTTACTCAACATCCCACCCCAGAGAATGAGCAAGCATGCTTCCAGGTTGTTCCTGCTTTTGTGCATGGCTGCCAAGTCCCTAATAGCTAAGTCTTGCAAGCAAACTAATACCCCATCCATGTCTATGTTCTTAGCCAGAATCAGAGATTCAATGTGATATGGCAGCCGTGGGATGCGCACTCCTCATACTCGCTTAAGTAGTTATATTCCCCTCGCCTTTTTCTTCATCCTGCCTTCCCCTCCTCCCTGTTGTGTTTCCCCCCTTGGTTGTCTTTGTCTTGTCCTCTGTCTATATCTCCATCATGGCGGGGACATCTTATTGAAGTGCAAAACTTTGATAGATTTAAAGTATACCATGCTTGGATACTACACATACTGTTTTGCTGTTTTGATAGGTACCAAGTCTCTCATGTATAATTTCCACCATGTCACATGCTTGCTCTGATGGATCCTTAGTTCATTTATATTTACCCTTTGATGTTTCCTGTGATTGTCTTATAATGTCTTTTAAAAACAAAAAATCCGGTACTTTCATAGTGCCAATAAAATAAACATTAAAAAAAAAAGAAATTGCCATTTACAGAAGCCTATAGAAGGTTGAAGTCCCCTAGGACAAAAATAAAAAGTTAAAAAAGTGTTTTATAAAAATAAAGAAATAAAAGTTTCAAGTAAAAGAAAAACACTTTCCCCTCTTTAAGCCATTTACAGCAAAAAAGAATAATAATATTAATAATAATAAAAAATATAGACATTAGGTATCCGTAACAACAACTGACTAAAAATATAGCATGATCCACCCCATCAGGTATACAGTGTAAAATAAATAAAAATGGTGTCAGAACAGCATTTTCCCCACCTAAATAGTACCAATGAAAACATCAACTTATCCCACAAAAAATGAGCCCTCACACAAAACCATTGGCAGAAAATTTTTTTTTAAAAAGGCTCTTAGGAAATGGTGACCCGAAAATATAATTTTTCTTATTAAAAATGCTTTTATTGTATAAAACTGAACAAAAAAAAATAAACATATTTGGTTTTACCACGTCCGTATCAATGTCCTAAAAAATAAAATATTTACAAAATAATGTCAAAATAAAGTAGACATACGGTAAGTGTTAGTTAATATCTATTTTATGAGATATCACTGTGTTGACCCCTTCCCAAAAAGCGCCGTAAGTATGGCGCTGGCCAGGTCTTTAAAGATGGCGCCCACTCCTGTTTCATACATCAGACACCTGCAGCTCATGTCCGCGACTGGCAATAATGCCAGTCACGATTTAACACTTCAGATGCTGGGGTCAATCCTGACCATAGCATCTGAGCGTGTGTATCTGAGATTGGCAATCGAAGATGGTGGAGCTTGTATACAGCAGCCCCTGTCATAGTGAATGACAGTAGGCTGCTGCATAGTGTTTCCTATAGAGCTCTTGTCTGTAGCATGGATCCATAGGAAACTAGTAAATTTCTCATAAACTCCAATACTAATGCATTGAAGTCTATGAAAATAGCAATCTAATGATTGTTTGTTATAGTTCCCTATGGGAACTTTAAAAAATATAAAGTTTTTAAAAATAAAAAAAATATATAAAAATTCTCCCCCTTTCCCCAAAATAAAAATAAAATCACCCCCTTTCCCCAAAATAAAAATAAAAAAACTACAAAACACTAAAAAGTACACATTATGGGTATTGCTACATGCAAAAATGCCCATACTATAAAAATATTTCCCCCATTACGGCAAATGACAAAAAACATCAAAATGGCCAATTTGGCTTTTTTGGTCACTTCATTTCCCACAAAAAATTAAATAAAAAGGGATAAAAAAAAGTCGTACAGAATAGACGTTGTACAATATCAATGAAAAGTACAGATCGTCCCACAAAAAATGAATGTTCACACAGCTCCATACACTTAACTACAAAAAAGTATCAAAATGCAAGTAAAACTATAGATATAAGGTATCGCTGGATTTGTACTGACCTGTAGAATGAAAGTAACTGGTCAGTTTTATCACACATTGAACGTCGCAAATAAAAAAAACCTGTAAACTGTGGCGGAATAGCTTTTTTTTCCAATTCCACCCCATTTGGAATTTTATTCCTGCGTCCAACTACATTATATGCAATATTAAATGGTGCTGTTGGAAAGTACAACTTGTCCCGCAAAAAAACAAGCCCTCATACAGCTACGTGAATGGAAAAAATAAAAAAAGTTATGGCTCAGGGAAGGCAGGAAGCACAAAACGAAAACGCAAAAATGAAAAAGCCTCTCCCGTAGAAAGGGTTAAAAGCAGAGAAATTCAAACTTAGGTCTATGGCCAATCCAAACCAAAGCCAAAAAATAGTAAAGCAATGGAAAGCATGTAGTATGTACTGTAATAATACAGGAACAGGTGATCAAGGAAAACAAATGAAGATTTTACTTAATTTACAGAGATTTAATGCTAAATAATATCAGTAGCCTGTGGACTGATACATGTTTAAAGGTCCATAGGCTTGAAGCTCAGTAGATTGTTACCCGGACTGACATATTTATCTTTTATTTGGATCCTTCCTATTTGAGCGTGACATAATAAATACAAGTAGAACATTACACAGCAGGTGATGGTCAGTAGGAATAATGATGTGAGACGGACATCTCCTGTTCCCTGCACAAGTGTCATTGTGACACAGTGAAACATCCCTTCTAAGGTGGGAGTAGATAGAATTGTTTCCTGTCTAAGAGATGTAGTTAGCTTACCCCCTACGAGATGGGAAACCTTGTGCGTTCAGCAGTCCATGACAGGCACATGTTGAGCTAGACAAATCTGAACTGGAACACTGCTTGCCTGATGGACATCTTGAGCAGGGGACATTTGTGAGTGTAAAGTCTGCATCTGTCACACTTACTAGGAGGTAATCAAGAAAGTCAATCAGGATATGTAACACAGCAGCCCCCCTCCCTAAAAGTGGATATGTAGGACGTATTGCTTGCGGTATTCCATTGCCTGTTGAATTTCCATATTAAATGTATAATGCTGCCTTTTTTATAGCTTTTCTCTTTAATGACTGTCCTACACCTGTATATTGCGAATGGAATTCTTTGATGTACAGTGTATTTATTACTGGAATTCTTCCTTTTAGGTGGGGTGATGCTAACTGAGCAATGCAGCACCAGGGCAGTCACATCCATGTTATTGCTCAGGGAATCCACCACTTGTGGAAACCTGTGTTGTGTCTATGATGCAGCATACAAAGGCTAATGCTCAGGGTCTGACTGGCCCACCAGAGTTCCAGAGGATCCTCTGAAGGGCCCAGACTCTAATACCATAATGGGCCTCAATGATACAGGAGAGAAAAAAAATTCATTTGGCTGCCTTTGGAGACAGTTACTTGCCACTAGGGTGTATTTCTTTGATTCTAAACCTATTTACTTTTATTGATGATAAAGGAGTTGGGCCTCAAGAATAATTTTCTCTAGTGAGCCCCAGGAACCTGCAATGAAATCATCAGGAAATTTAGGGCATTTGCACCTTTTTTTTCCAATAGTCTTCAGTTTGCTGTATGCCAAAAGAATTTACCAAATTTATAAAGCAGATACTACATTTTGAAGTGTGAATGAGCATAAAATCACAAATGCAAAAATTAGGTTTATTTTGTGACGTGTTTTATACCGATATTTGGTTAGTACTTGTCATCAAATATACATGAAAGCCTACTTACTGATAACTGAAGAATGTCCTAATTAATTCTTTATTGGAGACAATTTTGGTAATAGGTGCTGTATTAGGGAATCAGGTTAGGACTGGTACACCAGAAGATCAGAGAATTTTCCAGTGAGCCCAGAGTATGTCATGATAATGTGGTCCACCTTCATCAGGGTGTTATTCTATTTTTGGGTTATTTCTCAAATATCTATTAGTATTCATTGACGAGATAACATGTGTAAGCAATGCAACATGTACTTGGTCTGTGTAGTTGAAAGGTCCTCAAAATAATTTCTTTTGATTTGACCAAGGTAATTTAATCTAACATTTTATACAACTACTATTAATGAAGTTATTCAATTTTCAGGCTAATGTCATGCAGTAGTCACAGTACATTCAGGACACATCATGTTAACAACTTAGCACCACTTTAGGCAGTTATAGCAAAATCAGATGAGATTTGCATTTTCTGTAGATGTAGATGCAGTAACCCAGAGGGCCACTGCAATGGGTTATTTCCAAAATAGTTAATTTGGTGTTATAAAGTTAAATGTTTTGATTTATTGTTAAAAGGACTTTCTATGTACTGTCTCATCCTAAAAGCAGGACTAGTATTAGCAGACAAGCCTCTGGCTAGTGATTTGGTTGAGGAGTCTAATCTGAGCAGAGCTACAGGAAGGACATGTATGAGAGAGTTCCTACAGGCCAGGCCCAGTCTAGAGAACCTCTGTCTGTGAGGGGCAACTCTACTACTACTACTAACTCTAGAGGGAAGAGACCATACTTTATGGAAGGCATTGAACTGCTCAGGCAATGCAAGATAACATCAGTGAGGTATTTGCTCTTTTATGGCATAAAGGACTTTACTGCTGTGCATCTACCACATTTTGAGGTGAATTGGCCATCTGTGTCTGGATTCTGCACCCCTCAGCCTAGGAATTGCAGATAAGTTAAAGTGGTATTCCAGTAAAGTAACTTTTTTCTTAAAAAAACTGCATTAAGGCTGCAAGCTGTAAACCTTGCAATCCATTTGTTTAGCTCCTGTGTGAGCCTACAACACACTGACAGTATCATCGCCCCAGATCTTCCCTCAAAAAACTACAATCCCCACAATCCCTAGCTTTCCTGCTTTGAGTTTCTGCTTGTTCATGAGTGTTGATGATTATTGATTGGCTGCCTGATATTCCATCCGGTCACGCCCCCTCTACTCAGTAATCAGCAGCCCACTAACATTTAGCTAGAGAATTGATAGCAACACACTGAGCATGCTCGACCTAACAAACGCTCAGAACTACAGGTCAATGCCATGTTAATTTATGAGGAAACACAGTGGGTAGCAGAGGAAGAAAACTACTTTTATAACTACTGAACAGTAAATATGAGAAACTGACATTATATTAGGTAATTATTGATGATGAATTAGTCTAAAACATAAGTTATATTTATAGTAACCGGAATACCCCTTTAATAAGAACCTCATTGCAAGAATGTGGATATTGTGGAGAGACTGGAAAGTGTCTTTAGAGAAAGAGTCAGGGAGTTCTACAACTATCATGATTGTTGCTGCCAGGAGCGTTGCTATAGGGGAAGCAGGGGAAGCAGCTGCTTTGGGACCCGAATTCTGAAGGGGCCCAACCAGAAGGAAGACTAAAAGATTTTATCGTCAGAGCCCCATCTGTATTATACAATTACATTCTATACAGTGACACTGTAGAAAACAGATGGAGTGCTGCTGGAACTTTTCTGAGAGAACCATCTTGTCTAGCCACAGGAGTGGGGGTTGCACAGGAGTAGGGCGCTGCAAAAAAGTTGCTGGGGGACCCTGTTCAAAAATTTGCAGTGGAACCCAGTAATTTCTAGCTATACCACTGGTTGCCATACACCACCATTAAGAGAAGACAGTACTGTGATCTATTTTGGTAGTACTACTGCTCCCCTCATTAATCCAGTAAAGACTTTATATAGCTCTGGATGCTCCTTCTCCTTGTCATTTGTTTTGACAGCAATTGACCCCCAAGGCAATTGCAAAAAGACAACAGTATGAGCGCTCATCCAGTGGTGCAGAAGCTGAAATACACTTGGCCAAGTTGCTGGTACTACAGTCCCTCCCTTTCCATGTAGTTGACTGCACATTTCAGAGAACTGATGGCCAGTGCCCACTAAAGATGGAGAGTCCCAAGCTGACATTACTTTTCCAAAAAACTGTACACGTACATTGAGCAGAAGGTGGGTAATACTAGGCACTGTCACGTGGTTCTGCACTTGGTCAGCCTTGGTGAACAGAACCAGACTGGGGAGGAATTGCTCTACGTCATCAATAAAGAAATTGAACACTGGCTGTCTCCTCCTCAACTGGTGATGTGAACCATGGTTACTAATAATTTGAAGAACATTTTGTCTGCGCTGCATCAGAGAGGACTGCATGGAGCACGTCTTCAATCTCATTGTCATCTGGTTCCTCAAGTCTTCCACTGACCTGCAAGAGCTGTTAAAATTGTCCAGGAAACTTTCCATGCACGTCAGTCACTCTTACCATGCAAAACACACCCTCCTTGAGCTACTAAGGCAAAATGCTCTTCCCCAACATCGCCTGATAAATAACGTTTCCCCTGTTGGAACTCCACTCTCCCTGTTAGATGACCTGTAAGAGCAGAGAAAGGTGGTTAAAGGGAACCTGTCACCTCCTTTTCTCAAAATGAGCTGTTAACAGTACCTTAAAGTAGAGCCAAGTGTCATCCTAATGTTGTAGTTGAAACTCAGAACTGCCGGATGAAAAGGCTGAAAACAGAACTTTTAATCTTGCTGCGCTGGCTTTCCGGTGTGGGCTTGAAGTCAAGGGGGCAGCGGCCTCCTTGCTTCAAGTCAAGAAAGCCACTCCCCACTTGCGCTTGACTGACAGTTAGCCGGGGTGCCGGGGATCGCAGAAATCTCACGCATGCGCGTTGCGCGACTGAGTACTGCGCGATCCCGGCACCCGGCTCTTCATGTTGCCGGCGCTTCAGTAGTCATTGCGCATGCGCCGCCTTACATCAGTGACCCCGTGCGTGGACGGCGAGCGTGCTCTCCCAAGCGCGCTCGCATAGTAAGGCGGCGCATGCGCAATGACTACTGAAGTGCCGGCAACATGAAGAGCCGGGTGCCGGGATCGCGCAGTACTCAGTCGCGCAACGCGCATGCGCGAGATTTCTGCGATCCCCGGCACCCGGCTAACTGTCAGTCAAGCGCAAGTGGGGAGTGGCTTTCTTGACTTGAAGCAAGGAGGCCGCTGCCCCCTTGACTTCAAGCCCACACCGGAAAGCCAGCGCAGCAAGATTAAAAGTTCTGTTTTCAGCCTTTTCATCCGGCAGTTCTGAGTTTCAACTACAACATTAGGATGACACTCGGCTCTACTTTAAGGTACTGTTAACAGCTCATTTTGAGAAAAGGAGGTGACAGGTTCCCTTTAATGATTTCTTAATGCTGCAGACAGACAAGTCTACTCCCCTGTGTAACTTCCACGTTAGCCAGTGGCAGCTCATGTGTGACACGTTTCATTTACTCAGGCCCTTTGAGGAGGCCACTTTATTTGTCAGTCATCAGAACTACGGGGTGAATTATGTCATTCCACTCCTTCACATCCTGGAGGGGATGCTGACAAATCTGATTGGCGAGAGGACAGAAGACATAGCACCTCCATTTTATCTCCACCTCAGCCCCAAGGAGGATGAACTGGCAGTGCAGGAATTTTATACACAACTAGGTGGTTTATCTGCCCAAGCGATAGGAGAGGAGCAGGAGGAGCATGAGAGGCTGGAGGGTGATGACGAAGACAATCCAGATGACTTCGACTTACCGTGGCAGTATGCAGTGGAGATGGAGGCAGAGAGGCCCTCCTAGTCCCTTGCGTAAATGGCCAGATTCATGCTGTCATGTTTGTGTAGTGACAGCCACATTGTCATGATTCAGCAGAGTTATGACTACTGGCTATCCACATTGTTAGACCCATGCTACCAGTCAAAAATGGGGGAATTTTTTAGACATTCTGAGAGGTAGACTAACCTTCATAAAGATGAATCAGGCATGGATTAACCTAGATTTCCAGACGCTGGTGACTGATGCAAAAGAATAAATCATTCTGCCACTATTGGTAATACTGTAGTGTGCTGCCACACTGGAATATTCTGCAAAATGGGCCGTTACTTCTGGCCAAGTGGCCAACATCTTGTGCTGTATGCAACTGCTGCTGCCTCCACCCCCCCAATCTCTGTCAGTATTTGGTCATTATTTTGATCAAAAGCAGGAGTGGGTTCAAAACACATATGCATTGCATTGCAAATATATCCATTACATTTTATCTTTATTTTGGAGTCTATACAATCTGATCAGCCATATTTTTTACATCAACATTTTTCGGTGAGGCATCAAAAATACTCACTCAGAAGCGCCGTCTGCGCTTTCAAATCCTTTATTGTTTCTTAATATTGTTTGGCTCGACGGCCTTTCTTTACATGAGAACGCTGAGCTGATTTTTATCCCATGCCACGCAACGTTTCGGGGGTCACGCCCCCTTACTCATACATGGAAACACTCGCAGTTAAAAACACCACTTTTTAATGCCACTTTTCAGGCAAAAGGGAGATAATAAATCTCCCCCTAGATGCTTTTATGTTTCACATACAGAGCACACATAGAGAAGAGTTGATACTTCTCCCCATCCCTCTTTAGCACATCCTCGGAAGCAGCATGGAGGACAAATGGAAAAAAGGATAGTTACTATTCAATTTGTCAAGAGTAAGCATTTGTATTTAGATTTCTGTTCTTCTTCCCCATGAGAGACCAAGGTCAGGTCCCACATTGATATATCAACTGAATAACTTTCCACAGCTGACATGAAAGTTTCAAATGAAAAGAAAAATTTAGCAAATCCCTGCTAAAATTTACATTTCACAGCTACAGGAGATGCATCAATATAAACTAATTAACTTTTAATGGTGCTCATGATTCAAGGGTGAATAACTAATGCTGGCAAATAAGTGCAAAAGAGGATACACCTCAATTATTAATAGCATTTACTGCTTCTGACTAATTACTTAGAGGATTTCTAACATTTTTATGAAATCTGATGTCTTAATTAAAATCATTTTCAGAAATTTTCCTTAAAAAATGTCAAAAACAAACAAGAACACAACTATGAAATCAAACAGAAAATAATCACGTACTGCAAGCTGTTGTGTTAAAACCAATTAAACTGTACAAAAATATACATATACAATATAACTAAACAACATGTATTTATAACTATTATATTCATATCACATTTTCCCCAAGTGTATATAATACTTCAGTTTCCGTTACATTCTCCTATGGTAGAATTTAGAAGATTGCAATCAACCACTGTATCACTTTAAACCCCAATATCCATCCTCACACATTTGTAACATGAAGTAGGAGTTACCTTAAAAAGTGACAGAACCCTGAGATGAAAAGAGCAGTGGGAAGCTGCCATCCCCACCTCCCCTGATGACACAAGGGGGGAAGTAGCTAGTGCATCACCTGTTCATAGAGATAGTGAAGAGAGTTTCAGACCCTGTTATCATGGGAGCAGTGATGCTGGCCAGCATCAGAGGATGATGAGGAGGGGTCTGATTTAAAATTCTGGTCGGTTGCTATGCTGAATAGTGTATCATGGGTGCTGTGTTTTCCACTCATTAAGCCGCTGGGGGTGAGTGTTATGTAGACTCTACTGCTAGGGGAGAGCAAGAGGTAGACTCTAGTGCAGCTACAACAATTGAGTACAGGAGACTTTCCAGGAGGTTGCTGATAACCTGAGGGTGTCGCCTATACAGAGATACCAAAGTTCAGGAGGAGAGAAGTTCTCCCTTTTGTGAAGGTGAGCATATTCAAAGTGCAATTTCTAGCACCAGTAAGGAAGTATGGAGGCAGGTTGAATGGCTGCAACTTACCACTTGTGAGTGTAGATGTCCACTATATGGTTTAGACTTTAGCTTTAACTGGCTTAGTAGTAGGCTTGGGTGATGGTTGTCTGAGCCGTAGTCCCTCACCTTACAGCAGTGTCTGGAATACAGTTTTCAGCTGTTCATTCTGCTGTCTTGTCTCATGCTTGAGGACTGGGCATCAGCCCTGGAACTACTAGAATAGTGAGAGGAATAATTCCCAAGGAAAGTGTTACAGCTGCAAGTAGAAGAAACCCTAAGCTAAGGCATTTAAAGCCTAGAGGCCAAGCATTGCCCCTGGATCAGGTAGGTCCCCCTTTGGACTTATGTATTATAAATGCAGACTGTATATACCTTGAAGGGGTTTTCATGTTTGCAAAAACATACTTTAAAAATGTATCTTCCGTTCTGGGCTGTGGTCACATGACAATGTCCATGCAGCTCTTTCTTATTTCCTGTTACGTCATGTCCATGGGTATGTTCAAAGCAGCAACAGGGTTGGTAATAGGGGAGTGTCTATGTAACTAACTGGGTGGGAAGAGCTATACACATTAAGTGGTGCTGGAGCTGTGGCATATAAACTTATTTTAGAGAGTACATTATAAATTATTGTTAACGGAAACCAAATAGTATTTCATTAGTCATTCAGCAGTAGGGCATACAGAGGTTACATACAGTCTCAAATCTTTATTGACAACATAAGAATCTCAACAAAGACAGATCTATTTCTCTGTCTATATAAATAAATGTATGGTGGTATTGTTACAGAGTATCTGACATCACAAATTCAGTAAATAGGCCCAGGATTTGGGGGTAGTATATCTCGACTTACATCTGGTGACATTAGACGCAGAGCTCATTTGCATACCATCTTCCCGTAAATGGGTCCAGATATAAAGCTTAAAAAGGTTAAATGCAAAACTGCGTGAACAATTCTATGATTCTTACTTAGTGGGGATCAGTATTTGCATTTTGTTTCTTGGTACATACTTTGTATTATTGGGTCTGGTCTGTTATAATTCCAGATGTGTCAGTAGCTTGTCCATACTCAGCACTGATTTCTGCATACCACAGCTGGTCCATGTAAATGTGCCATATTGCGCGCCATCTGCTCAGAGAGTGCACAGTGGTTCATCTCTTTCTGACGGTGGACCATTTTATAGAACACTATAAATATTGAAATTCAGAGGCATGAAGCAGCAGATTTTTAATGTTACTTAGAGAGTCATTTAAGCCACAACCTTTGGCAGCAGATCGCACTGTTAGAGTCTTAGTGAAATGTGCACCATTTGGTTCAGCCTCATGAACAACTTTTCCAGAGATTTCATGGCTCTCCAACCCCAGGTAAAATGAAGTACAGACCCTGTGGGATGATATTTAGTGTGAATGTCACCCTGCATACAGTGTGCATCAGGGATATGGACTTTCCAACCCAGAGCTGTGTTAACCATATGTTAATGTTTTTATATTCAGAATAGATTGGATAAGGGAGCAATAAAATTTCATAACTACAAATAATGGTCTTTCTGTGATAAAAAATGGAAGTTATTCCTTTGAATTATTTTTTCAAAAGCCTGTGTGTTTTCCCAATTGAAAAGACAATAATGCAATGTATTGCCAAATGTAATAGCATCTTATTTATATTTTATAAGATTGTCGGCTCAATTGCCGCCAAGATATAAACATCCTTATAGCGCACTACGGTCACATAGCAAGTAAATACCGACTTTTCTTACTTAAAACTTTAAACTGGACACTTCTACAGCATGAAAACATGAGATAATTTTCCAAATACATTTGCTTTATTTCGGTAAATTCTAAAAAATGTGTTCAGTGTGTTTCCCATAAATATTAAATATTGCACAAGGCTTGAAATCCGCGGTTTAACGTATGCAAGCAGCAGATGGGAGCTCGTGATTTCCATATATGTTGTATCAGTTGGATCTAAAACTGCCATTTTTATTTTAATTAGAAAGTTGTTATACTAGTGTGCAGGGATGGGAAGATTTACAAGTTTGCAGTTTTTTTTCTCAATTATCAAAACAAACATCTCATTAATGTAGAAGAATGGAAGGTGAGAACTGAACTTGGCAGAATAACCCCGCACAGATTTTTGCTTCTTGATTTCAGGAGGATAAACTTTTGCTAGGAATAGTCAGACAGATAGAATATTCTGATAAGACCCTATATTGTGTGTTACCTCAATAGATTCGCAGTCAGCTGACTCGTGCAAGGTGGCAGGTTAATCAATGCGACAAACTGAAATCATTTGTACCAGATTATCTCCCTTTCCAAACTCTGACAGATGCTATGTCCAGCTGGTAAAAAAAGTTTATAGTCGAGCTGGATCTGGGGTCTTCACACACTCTACAATGTTGGCTACCAATGCTTGTTTTAATGAGTCACGAATTGCCTGTTTATCTTCTGCTCCCTGCTGTTTCTGCATTTTCTCTTCCAGAACAATCCCAGAAACACATGCTGCTACAGACGCTGGAGCAATGTGTACAGGAATTTGAGCCAAATCATTACAAAGAACTTTTTTTTCTTTGTGATATTAAAAAGGCAGAGAATTGCACATTGCCTAACAAATCGGTAAGTCAGATGTTTCCTGTGACATGATCAATATGGCTTAACAGAGAAAGTTGGAGATGACTGAAACCTTAACAACTCTAGGAAATGACAGTGTAATTGTTGGGTTTGTTGTTCATGTTCTGGCTCTGATAGTTTTGTTCTAAACACTTTGCTTAATGATGTTACATTATGACAACACATGCCATCTACAGAGCAAGTCATCATGTTTTCACATGGACCACATAAAGGACAGATGGGCTGCCCGCAGTAGGCACACATACTATGAAACTTTCATCAAAATGTTCTTTTTGTAGAATTGTTCACACTCGTGAACTCTGTGGGTGAGATTTATCAGGTCTTGATATCCCTTATGCCCCCAGTGGTTGTGCTTAATTTATGACGAGGTGCACACCTCCATCATAAATTAAGCGCAACCTCTGGCATTCCATGCCCCTAGGATAAAATCCTCATATCTGGTGTAGATTTCAGTCATCTTTTATGGCAGACAACGCGCATAAATGATGATAGATCTGCCAGGGCTCATACCACACTGCTCATGTATTTGTACACGTAAACTGCCGCCCCCCTCAGAGGCAGCTAGGAAGGTCCCCGGCCCCTAACCTCACGAGCCCCATAGCAACTGTCTGGTCTGCGTCTATGGGCGGAACACCACTGGATATGGCCACAGAGTGTGGTTTTTCATTGCAATTCATTTCAATTTGCAGAATTTCCACTGTAGATTTTGTTGCAGTTTGCAGTGGATCTGTCTCGCAAAGGTGAAATCTATGGTGAAAATCCACAGCATAAACATGAAGCGGATTTAATTGACTGCAGGTCAATTTTCACTGTGAATTTTTTTGCAGTGGACAGTGTATAGACAATGCCTTTCTGCGGTGTCTGGGGCCCACCAGTAACATTCATTCTGTGGGACCATTGTAAAGCTACATCCAAATATTATGTGCTCACACAGAGGCAGAAGCAGCAAAATGCTATAAGATGATTATGGGGGCCCCTGCAGGGACTTTCAGAGGGCAGGTCCCTAGGGAATTGCTCCCTTTGTGGCTTGATTCATTTTTCCATCACATTATAAACTCCTCGTTTCCATGGTTATGACCACCCTGCATTGCAGCACACAGTGGCCGTGCTTCCATATTATAGGAAAAAGTGCTGGCCTGTCTGATGGCCAGAATCGGGGGAGTGCTTATAGCTCTGCATTTTTTCCTATACTGTGCAAGTGTGGCCAACGGTCCTGGATTGCAGTTTGGTCATAACCATGGAAATGAGCAGTGTATAATATGATTGAAAAATGAATCCAGCCAGAAAAAGAGGCAATATGGGCAATTACAATACATTAGTAACTGACTTGTATTAACTTTCTCTACATGATAAATGCCATTTGCTGAAGTGAGAAAATCCTTGTAGTGCAGTGTGTTATGCTGCAAAAAAAAAAAAAAAGATACTTACAAGCGCTCTATCAGGCTGCGTCTCTGGCACCGCCCAATAATGCATATACATGGGGAAGACATGGGGTCCTTCACTGGACCCTCAGTTGCCCTGTAAAGACATCGGCACTTGGCATCTCATTCGCCGTGGTGCTGGTAGGAGATAGAAAGGACCCCTCCCTCTGAAACCACTTAGATGCTGTGGTCGCCATTGACCATGGGATCTAAGGGGTTAGACTGGCAGGATCGACATTTCTGCTGATATGGGCCATTAGAGCAGGAACCTGGCTGTCATACAAGACTTGAGCTCCTGCCCTGGGGACCCATTCAGCGCTTACTCTAGGCTGCCGTAAAAAAGCGATGGCTAAGAATAACACCCCTTAATGATCGCTGTAAAAAAGAGTATTGGCAGTCATTAAGCAGTTAAATATCATAGAGGTTTGTTATTGTCCAATGACATATGTCATCCCATCTTTGACATAATGTTAATACAATAGAAAATGTAAACCTAAAGACGATCTCCAGGCTTTTCTTAAAATCTGGCAGCCTTCTGACATGTCGAGGTAAGATGGTTTCCTCAATACATACTCTGTACTTGCATTAATAGTATGCAGCAGAACAGGAAGACTTACTAACAGATTCAGTTGAGACCTGAGTGAAAAAGTCCACTTCCAGTCCCAGTGGTCACATGAGCGCAACAAAGATAGCAGGATTAATATCACAACAGAGGGCGAAGTACTGATGATATCATCTTGCCTCTACAGGTCACAAGGCTGCTGGAGTTTTAGAAAAACCAAAAGAACCCCTTTAAAAGTAGAAATATTTTTATGGAAACCATTGCATAAATTAAAATACCCATTCTGGTTGCAATTAGGGATGAGCGAACTTTTGAAAAGTTCGGTTCGGTTCGCTTCGGCGAACTTTCTTGAAGTTCGGATTCGTACGAACCGAACCTAAAACGAACCTTATACGAACGAATATACGGATATTTGAGAATCTACACTAATACGTACGCTAATGCGAACATTCCCACACAAATAACGAACATACAGTCTAGCGTTGTCAAAGGTACGCTACTTAACTGAATATGTACGCATTTGATGTGCCGTTTTTATTTTAACCAGATTCGTCTTAAAAGTTCTTAAACGAATCTGGTTCGTTACGGTTCTGTTCGCTCGTCCGAACGAACGTTCGGACGAACGAAAATAATAAGTTATTATTTTCGTTCGTCCGAACGTTCGTTTCGGACGAGCGAACAGAACCGTAACGAACCAGATTATTAATAACCCATCTCGGCCATTCTCCTCCCAAAAGGGTGGTTTGACACGAGGGTCACACCAGGATACAAGGGATTGTAAGAGTAATAAATAATCCCTTGTATCCTGGTCTATTCTGTGGAAAAAGTAAACTTTATTTACGAACCTGATTCATACGAACTTGACGAAAGTTCGGTTCGGGGACGAACCGAACGTTCGGTAAAGTTCGTAACGAATCTGGTTCGTTACGGTTCGGTTCGCTCATCCCTAGTTGCAATGTCTATTATACTAGGTTAGATGATTTATCATGGCTTATTCTAGATACAATTGAGTTATATATGTCCTAAACGCAATACAGCTTCTTCCTTTTTCTAACGCACAATGTATGGAATCAAGGTTTTCAAATTAAACTCTGATCCTATACCATTTACTCAACGATGACAACTGAGTGACAATACGTACATGTGTTTTATGGCCGTGTCTTGTTGTCTCATCTGTTTTAAGGATATGCTAATGGCTGAAATAAAGCATGGACATAAAGTATTGGGAGCATAAGGCGCTAGTATGGGCAGCTACAACTGTCTCCAAACCATGAAATCTCATTCTGTAGTTGCATCTATAATGGCGTCTCTATAGGTCATCGGCTCTGAATACTCTGAATTGTATGAGGTTGCTCTTCCTGCATTGATACAGAAGAATAGAGTCAGCCCAGGGAAATAAAAGCAAAAGTCACCCTTAGCTGCCCCATCTACTGTGCTCTGCAGTTAATTTCAGGGCACCCCACCAAGATGTCACTCTCTGACCAATTTACTTTAAAACGGCTTAATTAGCTGAAAGAAAAGCTGTGTCTGAGCATGTTTGTGTTGCAAAAAAGGGCTTCTTCCTTTCAGATTGCTCATGCTCCATCTTGTCGGAAATCTAAGGTTCTGAAATGAAACAACATTCCTTTCATACGGAATTAGGTCCCTGACAACAAATTTTCCTGCATCAGGAAAACAAGTTTTAGTGAATTTATTGAGTCTAGTTCAACCTACAAACCAGAATACACCCACTCTTCCAGGGGAAACAATGGGTTTAGGTCAGCATTGTTAGTTTTTTTTTGTTTTTTTTTGTTACCACCAGTTGAGTTTTTTAGAAAATAGATATTTTTTATTTTAATTAACATCAAATAATATATTTTTCATTTGGTCAAAAGATCCCCAAAACTACCACACTTAAAAAAAACACACTGTTTTAGTACTGATCATTTTAGTGGCCTATTTAATAAAACAAACTGTTCTTAGGACTACTTAACCCCTTCAACCCCGGGCCTGTTTTCACCTTCCTGACCGGGCCATTTTTTGCAAATCTGACATGTGTCACTTTATGTGGTAATAACTTTGGAATGCTTTTACTTATCCAGGCCATTCTGAGACTGTTTTCTCGTCACATATTGTGCTTCACAACAGTAGTAAATTTGTGGCAAAATATTTCATTTTTATTTTCAAAAAAATACCAAATTTACCAAAAATTTGGAAAAATTTGCAAATTTCCAAATTTCAATTTCTCTACTTTCGAAATATATAGTAATACCTCCAAAAATAGTTATTATTTTACATTCCCCATATGTCTACTTTATGTTGGCATCATTTTGTAAATGTCATTTTACTTTTTAGGACGTTATAAGGCTTCTAAGATTTGAATCAAATCTTAAATTTTTTAGAAGATTTCCAAAACCCATTTTTTTAATGACCAGTACAGATATAAGGTTACTTTGTGGGGCTTATATAGTGGAAACTCCCCATAAATCACCCCATTTTAGAAACTACACCCCTCAAGCTATTCAAAACTGATTTTACTAACTTTGTTAACCCCATAAATCACCCCATTTTAGAAACTACACCCCTCAAGCTATTCAAAACTGATTTTACTAACTTTGTTAACCCTTTATGTGTTCCATTAGAATTGACGGACAATTTGGAATGAAATTTCAAATTCAATTTTTTTTAGCAAGATTTTAAGTTTAATCCCAATTTCCATGAAACACATCAAGGGTTAACAACAAAAAAAACCAACAAAATCTATTACCCCAATTCTGTAGTTTACAGAAACACCCCATATGTGCTCGTAGCCCAATGTACTGGCGCACAGCAGGCTTCACAGTGGAAGGAGCACCATATGACTTTTGGAGAGTGAAATTAGCTGGAAATAATAATTGGGAGCTATGTCGCACATGAAGACCCCCTGAGCTGGCCCTACAGTGGAAACCCCCCAAAAGTGACCCCATTTTGGAAAGAGCACCCCTTAAGGAATCTTTCAAGGTGTGTGGTGAGCACTTTGAGCTCACTGGTTTTTCCTAGAATTAGGATTCACGCAGAAGTGAAAATGAAAAATTGCAATTTTTTGACAAAAAAGTTGCTATACACCCACATTTTTCACTTTCACAAAGGGTAACGGGACAAAATGCACCCCACATTTTGATCACCATTTCCCCCGAATACGGCAACACCCCATATGTGCTCGTAGCCCAATGTACTGGCGCACAGCAGGCTTCACAGTGGAAGGAGCACCATATGACTTTTGGAGAGTGAAATTAGCTGAAATAATAATTGGGAGCTATGTCGCACATGAAGACCCCCTGAGCTGGCCCTACAGTGGAAACCCCCCAAAAGTGACCCCATTTTGGAAAGAGCACCCCTTAAGGAATCTTTCAAGGTGTGTGGTGAGCACTTTGAGCTCACTGGTTTTTCCTAGAATTAGGATTCACGCGGAAGTGAAAATGAAAAATTGCAATTTTTTGACAAAAAAGTTGCTATACACCCACATTTTTCACTTTCACAAAGGGTAACGGGACAAAATGCACCCCACATTTTGATCACCATTTCCCCCCGAATACGGCAACACCCCATATGTGCTCGTAGCCCAATGTACTGGCGCACAGCAGGCTTCACAGTGGAAGGAGCACCATATGACTTTTGGAGAGTGAAATTAGCTGGAATAATAATTGGGAGCTATGTCGCACATGAAGACCCCCTGAGCTGGCCCTACAGTGGAAACCCCCCAAAAGTGACCCCATTTTGGAAAGAGCACCCCTTAAGGAATCTTTCAAGGTGTGTGGTGAGCACTTTGAGCTCACTGGTTTTTCCTAGAATTAGGATTCACGCGGAAGTGAAAATAAAAAATTGCAATTTTTTGACAAAAAAGTTGCTATACACCCACATTTTTCACTTTCACAAAGGGTAACGGGACAAAATGCACCCCACATTTTGATCATCATTTCCCCCCGAATACGGCAACACCCCATATGTGCTCGTAGCCCAATGTACTGGCGCACAGCAGGCTTCACAGTGGAAGGAGCACCATATGACTTTTGGAGAGTGAAATTAGCTGAAATAATAATTGGGAGCTATGTCGCACATGAAGACCCCCTGAGCTGGCCCTACAGTGGAAACCCCCCAAAGTGACCCCATTTTGGAAAGAGCACCCCTTAAGGAATCTTTCAAGGTGTGTGGTGAGCACTTTGAGCTCACTGGTTTTTCCTAGAATTAGGATTCACGCGGAAGTGAAAATAAAAAATTGCAATTTTTTGACAAAAAAGTTGCTATACACCCACATTTTTCACTTTCACAAAGGGTAACGGGACAAAATGCACCCCACATTTTGATCACCATTTCCCCCTGAATACGGCAACACCCCATATGTGCTCGTAGCCCAATGTACTGGCGCACAGCAGGCTTCACAGTGGAAGGAGCACCATATGACTTTTGGAGAGTGAAATTAGCTGAAATAATAATTGGGAGCTATGTCGCACATGAAGACCCCCTGAGCTGGCCCTACAGTGGAAACCCCTCAAAAGTGACCCCATTTTGGAAAGAGCACCCTCGTACGAACATTTTAAGTGGTAGAAAGGGTACTTTTTTACAAACTGGGGTCTCACAGAAGGCAGAAATGCAAGTAACAGCATTTCAAAGCACACATTTGTGAAAATGAAAAATTACAAGCAGACCCCAATTTTTCAGATTCACAAGGGGTTAAAGGAGAAAATGCACCCCAATACATGTTCCCCATTTTCCCCCATTAAAACAACACCCCATTTGTGCTTGTAACCCGCTGTATGGGCGCACAGCAGGCCCCTAGAGGCAAAAAGCAAAATATGGATTTTGCAGGCCAGAATTAACAAACATGGTTTTTTTAGTGCCATGTCTCATTTAAAAATTTCCTGAGGTCCCCAGAAATTAAAAACCCCAAGAAGTGACCCCATTTTGGAAAGAGCACCCCAGTACGGACATTTTAAGTGGTAGAAAGGGTACTTTTTTACAAACTGGGGTCTCACAGAAGGCAGAAATGCAAGTAACAGCATTTCAAAGCACACATTTGTGAAAATGAAAAATTACAAGCAGACCCCAATTTTTCAGATTCACAAGGGTTAAAGGAGAAAATGCACCCCAATACATGTTCCCCATTTTCCCCCCATTAAAACAACACCCCATTTGTGCTTGTAACCCGCTGTATGGGCGCACAGCAGGCCCCTAGAGGCAAACAGCAAAATATGGATTTTGCAGGCCAGAATTAACAAACATGGTTTTTTTAGTGCCATGTCTCATTTAAAAATTTCCTGAGGTCCCCAGAAATTAAAAACCCCAAGAAGTGACCCCATTTTGGAAAGAGCACCCCAGTACGGACATTTTAAGTGGTAGAAAGGGTACTTTTTTACAAACTGGGGTCTCACAGAAGGCAGAAATGCAAGTAACAGCATTTCAAAGCACACATTTGTGAAAATGAAAAATTACAAGCAGACCCCAATTTTTCAGATTCACAAGGGGTTAAAGGAGAAAATGCACCCCAATACATGTTCCCCTTTTTTTCAATTAAAACAACACCCCATTTGTGCTTGTAGACCGCTGTATGGGTGCACAGCAGGCCATCAGAGACAAACAGCAATATATGGGTTTTAAAGGCCAGAATTAACAGACATGTCTCATTTAAATAACTCCTGAGGTCCCCAGAAATTAAAAACCCCCACAAGTGACCCCATTTTGGAAAGAGCACCCCCGTACGAACATTTTAAGTGGTTGAAAGGGTACTTTTTACTAAAAAGGTGTCTCACAGAAGGCAGAAACACTTGTAAAAGCTTTTCAAAGCACACATTTGTGAAAATGAAAAATTACTAGCAGAGCCCAATTTTTCAGATTCACAAGGGGTTAAAGGAGAAAATGCACCCCAATACATGTTCCCCTTTTTTTTCAATTAAAACAACACCCCATTTGTGCTTGTAGCCCGCTGTATGGGTGCACAGCAGGCCATCAGAGACAAACAGCAATATATGGGTTTTAAAGGCCAGAATTAACAGACATGTCTCATTTAAATAACTCCTGAGGTCCCCAGAAATTAAAAAACCCCCACAAGTGACCCCATTTTGGAAAGAGCACCCCCGTACGAACATTTTAAGTGGTTGAAAGGGTACTTTTTACTAAAAAGGTGTCTCACAGAAGGCAGAAACACTTGTAAAAGCTTTTCAAAGCACACATTTGTGAAAATGAAAAATTACTAGCAGACCCCAATTTTTCAGATTCACAAGGGGTTAAAGGAGAAAATGCACCCCAATACATGTTCCCCTTTTTTTTCAATTAAAACAACACCCCATTTGTGCTTGTAGCCCGCTGTATGGGTGCACAGCAGGCCATCAGAGACAAACAGCAATATATGGGTTTTAAAGGCCAGAATTAACAGACATGTCTCATTTAAATAACTCCTGAGGTCCCCAGAAATTAAAAACCCCCACAAGTGACCCCATTTTGGAAAGAGCACCCCCGTACGAACATTTTAAGTGGTTGAAAGGGTACTTTTTACTAAAAAGATGTCTCACAGAAGGCAGAAACACTTGTAAAAGATTTTCAAGCACACATTTGTGAAAATGAAAAATTACTAGCAGACCCCAATTTTTCAGATTCACAAGGGGTTAAAGGAGAAAATGCACCCCAATACATGTTCCCCTTTTTTTTCAATTAAAACAACACCCCATTTGTGCTTGTAGCCTGCTGTATGGGTGCACAGCAGGCCATCAGAGACAAACAGCAATATATGGGTTTTAAAGGCCAGAATTAACAGACATGTCTCATTTAAATAACTCCTGAGGTCCCCAGAAATTAAAAACCCCCACAAGTGACCCCATTTTGGAAAGAGCACCCCCGTACGGACATTTTAAGTGGTAGAAAGGGTACTTTTTAGCAAACTGGAGTCTCACAGAAGGCAGAAATGCAAGTAACAGCATTTCAAAGCACACATTTGTGAAAATGAAAAATTACAAGCAGACCCCAATTTTTCAGATTCACAAGGGGTTAAAAGAGAAAATGCACCCAATGCATGTTCCCCAATTTTTCCCCATTAAAACAACACCCCATTTGTGCTTGTAGCCCGCTGTATGGATGCACAGCAGGCCACCAGAGGCAAACTGCAAAATGTGGTTTTTGCAGGCCAGAATTAACAGACATGGTTTTTTATTTGCCATGTTGCTTTTAAAAATTTCCTGAGGTCCCCAACAACTAAAAACCCCAAGAAGTGACCCCATTTTGGAAAGAGCACCCCTGTACGGACATTTTAAGTGGTAGAAAGGGTACTTTTTAGCAAACTGGAGTCTCACAGAAGGCAGAAATGCAAGTAACAGCATTTCAAAGCACACATTTGTGAAAATGAAAAATTACAAGCAGACCCCAATTTTTCAGATTCACAAGGGGTTAAAAGAGAAAATGCACCCAATGCATGTTCCCCAATTTTTCCCCATTAAAACAACACCCCATTTGTGCTTGTAGCCCGCTGTATGGACGCACAGCAGGCCACCAGAGGCAAACTGCAAAATGTGTTTTTTGCAGGCCAGATTTAACAGACATGGTTTTTTATTTGCCATGTTGCTTTTAAAAATTTCCTGAGGTCCCCAACAACTAAAAACCCCAAGAAGTGACCCCATTTTGGAAAGAGCACCCCTGTACGGACATTTTAAGTGGTAGAAAGGGTACTTTTTAGCAAACTGGAGTCTCACAGAAATAAATATGTAGTGATGGTGAAAAGTGGATATGTAAGATACGGACTAAGTGTGAGGTGTACATCAGGGATGAAACTAATCCATGGATTGGTGGTAGATTCTGAAGCAATCCTTAATGCACAGGCCAGGTTTCTCAGGGCAGGTTTCGCAGTGGTGTATAGTGTCCTTCCTAATCCCCCTTTTGGAACACACCCTGCATCGTTTTTGGGTCCTTCCCTTCCTAGCTGTTTGGGGAACTTCACCAGGGAAATGTTGTCCTGGTACAACTCGGGCACCGTAACTTGCAGAAGTACTGGGGGCCTCTTCTGCTTGATTTGGAAAAATTAGGGCCTTGATCACTACTTCTTGAAAGTGAAGGAAAGTTCCCGTGTGTCCTGCAGATTTATATAGCACATACGCATTGTACATTGCCATCTGTACAAGGTGTACGGCTAGTTTTTTGTACCACACTTTTGTTTTTCGTGTGGCACTGTAGGGCTTCAGAACTTGATCTGAAAGATCAACTCCTCCCATGTGCTTGTTGTAGGCCAGGATGCAGTCCGGTTTGGGGACAGTGGTAGTGGTACCACGTACACGGGCAGGGGAGCTGGTGTTGGGGTGAATGCTGGTCAGTACAAGGACGTCCCTCTTGTCCTTGTACTTAACCACCATCATGTTTTCGTGGAGGAGAGCCCTACTTTCACCCTTCCTCAGTGGTTGCCCTACCAGGGATCTAGGGAGGCCTCTCTGATTTTTACGTACTGTGCCGCAAGCCACAGTACGCCTGGCACTTAGGGACATGAAGAGGGGTAAGCTGGTATAATAGTTATCCACGTAGAGGTGATAACCCTTATCCAGCAGTGGGTGCAGCAAGTCCCACACTAGTTTCCCACTAACTGCTAGGCCAGGGGGGCATTCTGGGGGTTCAATCCGTGAATCTTTGCCTTCATAGACCCGGAACCTATAAGTGTACCCTGACCTACTCTCACAGAGCTTGTACATTTTTATGCCATACCTTGCCCGCTTGCTGGGCAGGTACTGGCGGAATTTTAACCTCCCCTTGAAATGCACCAGGGACTCATCAATACAGATGTTTTCTTCTGGGGTGTACACTTCAGAAAACTTGGCGCTGAAGTGGTCAAGGATGGGTCTAATTTTGTAAAGCTGATCGAATGTCGGGTCACTTTGGGGAGGACACTGTGCATTATCGCTGTAATGCAAAAATTTCAATATCGACTCAAATCGATACCGGGTCATGGTGGCACTAAATACTGGAGTGTGGTACAAGACATCCGCACTCCAATACTGTCTCATTTCTGGTTTTTTAATAAGCCCCATGTGCAGCACAAGCCCCCAGAAAATTTTTATTTCTGACGCTGTTACTGGGGTCCAACCTAGGGGTCTTGCGAATTGTGATGTGGGGTTCTGGGTAATGAACTGCTGGGCATATAAATTTGTTTGGGCCACAATAAGATTTACTAAATAGTCACTGAAAAAGATTTTGAAAAAATCAATTTCTGTGAAGCCCGTGCAGTCAATTTGAATTCCAGAGTTTCCCACAAACTCTGGAATTTGGGGCTGATAAACGTCAGGGGGTGGGGTCCATGTGGGGTCACTCTGGGGGGCTGCCTCAGCGGTCGTTCTGGGGCGCCTCCTAGAGGGTCCCTCATCAGCGGATGATGATGATGATGAGGGGGTGGAGGAGTAGAGGAAAGTGGCGTCCTCTTCTCCTTCAGTGGCCGACTCGGTATCAGAGGCAAGGATGGCGTATGCCTCTTCTGCCGAGTACACTCGTTGGGATGATTGGGACATTTTTAGTTTATTGGGGTGTGATGGGTGAAACGTGTAAAACTTTATTTAGTGTGAGGGGTGTGTGTGTAGTGGTTTTACAAGTGAAGGTGTTTTTAGTATTGACTTTGAATTAAAAAAAAAAAGGGGGGAGGGGGAATAAAAAAAAAAAGGTCTTTTCAGTAATAAAAGTCTAATAAATAAAAAAAAAAAAGTTTTTGCTGCAGGAAAAAGTTTTTACCGCACAAAAAAAAAAAAGAGCAGACGTGATCAGTAATGGACACTACTGATCGGTGCTCAGTGCTTGCAAAATGCACGTACGCAGAACACGTGCAAAAACCTAAACTGACACTAACTGAAATTTATCTAACTACCACTAACTGTGTTTTTTTTTTTCACACAAGAAAAAAAAAAAAAACCCAAAAATATGCAGATGCTGCTTTTACAGCACGCACGCACACACGCACACAGATGGTGTGTGAGTGCAGAAACTGTAGTGAAAAAATTCACTACAGTCCTCTGCAAACAGCACGTACGCAGATACAGTGCGTTCGTGCAAACACCTAAACTGACACTAACTGAAATTTATCTAACTACCACTAACTGTGTTTTTTTTTATTTCACACAAGTAAAAAAAAAAAAAAAACCAAAAATATGCAGATGCTGCTTTTACAGCACGCACACACACACACACACACACACACAGATGGTGTGTGGGTGCAGAAACTGTAGTGAAAAAAATTCACTACAGTCATCTGCAAACAGCACGTACGCAGATACTGTGCGTTCGTGCAAAAACCTAAACTGACTCTAACTGAAATTTATCTATCTACCTCTGTGGTTTTGTTTTTTTTCACACAAGTAAAAAAAAAAAAACCCAAAAAAGATGCAGATACTGCTTTTACAGCACGCACACACACACACAGATGGTGTGTGGGTGCAGAAACTGTAGTGAAAAAATTCACTACAGTCCCCTGCAAACTGCACGTACGCAGATACAGTGCGTTCGTGCAAAAACCTACACTGACACTAACTGAAATGTATATATATATATATATATATATATATATATATGATATATATCTGACTGACACTACCTAGAGTTTCAAAAAATGTGCTAACACAGCACGCACGCACACAAAACGTGTGTGCGTGCAAATACTGTAGTTAAAAATTTACTACAGTATAAAAAAACTGAACACTGGCTAAAAATTAACTTATATCTATATATATAGAGATATGGAGCTCTATGTATATTTATATAAAACCCTAACTGTACTTTCTTCTTTTTTGACCAAAAAAAAAGAGAGAAAAAAAAAAAAAGCACAAAAAATGATCCCCAGGTTCTGATCAGGCAGGTATGCACTGAAAAGCACTGGGCGGTCACAGCTCGTACGCAGAAAAAGCGGTACGGAGCTGTAAAATTGTTAAAAAGTTTTAAAAAATGACAAAAAACACACGGACCAAGTGGCGTCCGTAAAAAAAGGATGGGAGGGGTGGGGAAGGGAGGGGGGGGCAGGAGGGGACAGGGACAGAGGGTGGGTTAGGGATCTGTAACTTCTTCTTTTCTTCTGTTCTTCTTCTTTTCTTTTGTTCTTCTTCTGTTCTTCTTCTTTTCTTCTTCTTTTCAGCAGTAAAAAAAATCAGATAGCATTGGTGGTGCACCACAAGTTCCAGCAAGCCAACAGCACACAGATAAAGGACAGAACCTTCCAGCATGCAGTCTCCAGCTAGAATGGCTGCATGCAGGAAGGTTCTGCCCCTTCCTGTGCAGCTGTAGCGCTGCCATTGGCTGGAGCGTTGCTCCAGCCAATGGCAGCGCTGGCAGGGGACCCAAAACACAGGGGTCCCCTGCCTGACCTCGGGAAGGACAGGTGCTGACTAGTTCAGCACCTGTCACCTTCAGATGACCCTCCTCAGATCCCCCTGCAGCTCCGGTGGCCTGTGAAAACCAGCCAATCGCAGCCACCGGAGATGCAGGGGGACGGAAATACCGCCCCCTGCCCTTAGGGAACATGGCTGCCTGCCGGGCAGTGCAGCCATGATACCCCGGTTCCCCGGCGATTACGCCCGGGGACCGCGTGACCGCCGCGCCGTAGCTCTACGGCGCTGGTCGGCAACTCACTTCCCGCAGCGCCGTACATGTACGGCGCTGGTCGGGAAGGGGTTAAAGGAAATGAACAGAACACTTACATAATGACATGAATACATAATGAACAGAAGCACCTCTTGCTGTCCGTGGATTGGCCACTGCTGCTCACTTGAACAATGCTGGCCAATCCAAGAGCAGATCTAGACAAGTAGGAAAATGTTTTGGGCTACCAAATCCACAGTATGCATCAGGTAGTCTGAGAAGCAGTGTGGCCATCTTGGATGGCAAAAAAGTGCCCGAGCTGACAGATCTGCAGCTAAAAAGATGAAAAGGATTACAACATGTTAGTTTTCTGTTCTTTTCACAGTTAATATGATTTCTTTTTCTTGAACTAAAGGGTTGCCTTACGACACAGCTGCACTGAATATAATTTCTGTGAAATGTGTTTAATGAAGAAAGAATGTTCTTAGATGTTATGGCTATGTTAAATGGACATTCAAGTCATCTATTACTAAAGATTTTATGGCACTGGTTAGTGGATATTAGCCTAGAAATGTATAGGAGGAGATTAAAAAGTAATATGGCTTTGTTACTAAAAGTCCAGGTGTTATTAGCCCTGGCAGCCTTTCTTGTATGATGCAATGACTTCCTGTATATTGCTGCAAGAGATCAGGCAGGCTCCTCCACATACTAATTGAGGGCTGGATTATAAGGAGGGCATGCAAAGCTCATACCCATTGCCATTTGAGGACAGGAGCGTAAAACACTCACTAGCCCAGGCTTGTTATCTATCTAAAAATGTAAAAGGGCAAAACATTTTTTTTATTTTTTTTCTTATTAAGTTGATGAATGACTGTTTAATAAAATAAATATTGTAATTTGTAGCTTGTAAATTTAGTACTCCACCACATCCATTGTTGGATAAAGTGGAACAGGTGCTTTATAAATATGGCACATTCTGAGCACCCTATTTCTCAATGTATTTACATCAGACAACTGACATTAATGCACTCACAGATCTCCTGCTTCCATTCACACAGTATATGATATAACTGCCTGCAGCCACCACTAGGGAGAGCTCAGTGCATAAGAATGTATACAGAACAGTTACCATTTATTTATAGCAATGGAAGCTGAAAATTTCTTTGCACTGAGATTCCACCTAGTGGTCCAGTGGAAAAATGCAGGGGATCTAGGTCTAAATAGTAGAAGTAAGCAGTTCAATGCAGCCCCCTCAACCCCCACTCCCCAGACCCCATAGCAGTTGCATGGTTTGCCTCCATGGTGGGAACACCATAGATATGCCCCTAGGAATCACTGTTTATATTAGTACTGCATACCCTGCTGACCTCAGAGATCACCACTTCTAAAAAAAATGGAGATACCTTGATGGCCATTTGTTACTTCTATGCCATATGACACATACATATGTATGTATGTAAAGTATGTACATTTACATACATATGTCTATGACACATACATATGGTTCTCATTTTTGATGTTTAGAGTATTCACTGACTTGGCTATCTCCATTTCTCACATACATTTAAGTGAAGAGGGCCTAATGCAGGGAGCTAGTGGGCACTGTAATATTTTGTGCATTGTGTTATGAACCCCATTTGACTTTTTGCAAACAGTTTGCATTACTACAAAACAGTGACATACCTACCATAATGTTATGGGCCACCACTAGGGGGCACTTACTGCATAGAGATCCTACAGCTTTTGTTAATTTCAGTAGTAATTGTAATTCTTATGTACTGAGCTCCCCCTAGTGGTGACCGCAGATATTCAGCTTTATAGTATACAGTGTGATGTGAAGCAGGAGATTTATCAATGTATTTATACCAGATGTCTGGTGTGAATACATTGAACAATAAGTTGTTCAGAAGGAGCGCCATATTTATGAAGCAGCTGTTTCACTTTTCCTACAGAAGTACATTGGTTATAAATAATACCCTAACAGTGTTGGACACATATGTACTGGGTAAATCGGTCGGGCAGGGGAGCCCATGCTAAGTTTTGCTCTAGGGCCCTATGAGATCTGTGTACGCTCTGCTACTGAAATCAACTGAATAACCAATGCTTATCATGTGCATGGTTTATTGAGATACTGTATGGATAAAAGAGCAATATCTATAGGAAGAGTCTTAAACGCTTTGGTGCCTTTTGAAATCTCCGTATGATTTTGTTGTAGGCTAAAAAACTGCATGCAACAACTGCAGCAAAAAGGGAAGTGTAAGGATAGTAGTTTGTTCTTACTTCTTCTAGATCAATACTACATCAGAATAAGTTGAAATAGATAGTGATACCTGTGTTTATTTTCAACCTTTATATGGTAACTTGCTAAATATAATCTTTATTTTTAAAAATGTAATTTATTACTTATGTACGTAGCACCAACTATTCTGCAGTGCTTTACATACATTGTCATCACTCAGTGTCCCCAGTGGGGCTCACAATCTAAATTCCCATAAGTATGTCTTGGAGTAAACCAGAGTACCCAGAGGAAACCCATGCAAACATGGGGAGGGCATGATTGCCTTGCAGCTCGGGCAGTAGACTATAATCTTTAATATCTTATACTATCTTCCTTTCAGTCTCCTTTGTCAGTGTATAACTGATGTCCTGTGATGGAGCAAGAGTTAACATGAATTCAAGCAAGTTATTTGAAGTATTGCAGACAGGTGCAATTCCTTAGGGCGAAAAACATGTCATAATAGAAATAATAATAATTTTCTAGGTTTTGCTGGCTTGTAAGATAATGGCTGTTTTGTAGTCAGGACTATGGTACAACAGCCCCCATTGACATGACTGGCTGAATAGGAGTTTGTTTTCTGATTTTCATGGTTGGGACCTTGGCCATACAAAAGTAAATACTGGTTAATAGACATTGGTGAGTTCAAAGTAAAATTGACAAGCTCCTTCCCTCCCCAATTCATGAATAACTGTTAGGGCGGCATTGAATCTGTTAAGGATCTTTTATCTTGTCTGAAAAGAAAAAGTTGTACACAGAAAATAATGAACAATAATTTATAATGCCACAATTGCAGTTCTAAAATTGACTTAACTCCTGTGAATGTACTTTAGTTTAATCGTCTTATGCATTGAACTGCACAAGCATAGTGCCAGAAACAGTGGCTTAATATGCTAGTGCCAGCAGCATTTAGATTAAGACTATAGGCTGAAATCCATCATCTGCAGACCCACTGCTGCTGCTATAGGTAAACATAACAATAGGATAAACTGCTCTTTCTTGTTGACTGTACTACCTACAGTATTGCCACGCCAGTATGTCAAGAGCTTATAATAATAGACAAAACGTTCTTTAAGGCCATATTCTATACTATGAAAAAAATATGCATTAACAGCAGTGTCCTCTTTATCATTGTCACAGCAGTGCCCAGGGGTGGACTGGGAACTTAAAGTGGCCCTGGAAAAAAAATACTAAAAGTGGCCCCATTTTGTGGTTGGGTCCAAATTGATGGAAGGCAGGACCAGCAAAACCATATTGTGGCACATTATACCACCCAAAATACCACAGTCCATAATAAAATACTGTCAGAAGCACAAAATACATCCCCAAAAACTTCCACTGGCAGACAGTGAGGAGGGCCCAGGCAGCCCCCTGGACATCAGCCCACCATGAAATTTCCATGTAAGGTCTATGGACAATCCGCCCCTGGCAGTGCCTACTCCTAGCCATCACAGTAGGGTTTCCTTCCCTTTCCCCAGTAGAACTTTTCAAGTAGGAGACTCTTAATTCCAGCAGGCACTACTTCTCCAATAGTCACAGCAGAGACATCTTAACCCAATATGGCTTTTCTCCTTTTAGTAGTGGCAACAGTGCCTTCCTCCTTCATACAGACATTAAAATGATCCAGAATTATCACTTAATTTGCACTTAAAAGTGTCCTGCCTTACACTACAATTATTGTCGCGACCTATCAGGATAGGGGTGTGACCTAATGGCAGGAAGGGTTTAAGTTGCAACATGTGACAAAAATATGTCTAAAGCTTGCAGGAAATTTCTTGAGGTAAGCCAAGTAATAGGTAGTATAAACATTCTAAACATGTGCAAGATATCTCATCCAGTATCATCCACTTTGATAAGTCTGCACATTTTTGAACTGTCTAGTCTATGGAATGTCTAGTCTAAATTTACACTGTCTGAAAATTGCACAGTATGCGGCCAGGTGCACATTTGTGCCTAGATTCTGGTATTCTGTGCTGACATAGGTACAGTCTAGTGGGATCACTGGCTTCTGCATATTTCTGACACCCCAGCGCCTGCTGGATCATTCAGTATAATGGAATTCATTGAGTTTCTTTGTGAGCATCAACATTTTGCCAGCTGAAATACCACTGAGGTATTTTGTCCTTTATTTTTGCCGGAATCTCCAATGGAGGGAATCTCCTGCCTGAACCTCTGCTGTAGATGTACACGTAGCCTTAGCAGTCTGCCAACTGTACAAGCTCTACTGCAAGCAACTTTTCTTTTATTGTAGTTCCTTAAGATTATACCACATGAAATTCCTGAAAGGTTCTTTTCCGTTTTGACCATATTTATGTTTGTTACCACCACCATTATTTTTTTTTTTCCCAATGAAGCAGCCTGTCCATGCAGGTAAGAAACATTGCTCCAAGGTTTGGCTTTACTAATTCCCCCCTTTATGCAATTTTTATCCAGTCTCTTTCCTATTGGAAAGCTATGAATATTAACCTTAAATGCTACTATAGAATAGAGTTTT